>PKMM01049324.1:0-22584 GCA_002933915.1 Eutrema heterophyllum | reverse complement strand
TTTAATTTTCTTAATCTAAACATAACTATTGTTTTTATTTTTTTTTATTTTTTAGGATTATGAATCGATTATAAATTTTACTTTTATTGTTAATATTATTTGTTAAATAATTATTAAAAATTTATTAAACACATGTCAAAATCTGATCAATTAACTCTACACGTATCGCGATCTTACGAGTTACTAACTTTCAAACATTATGCTTTATATATATAATAAGATTATTTTAATAAACAATAAAATAATGATAATGCGATTCTTTTTTAACTGTCGATTAAGTGTAATTTGTTTCATGTCGTTTTCTCTTTTTCCTTTTTCTCGTGCTTCTCTGACTCTCAATACGAGGAGATATGTTTAGGGAATGCGTCAAAAAGCTCAAAACTCCATCAACACAAGAATTATAAGGTTTATAAAAAATACCTTCTTTGCTTTCTTCGTGTTCTTGCGTTGAATAGGTTTCAATTATTTTTATTTGCTTAAATATCTGTGATTTTTTGGTAGGGTTCCGTTTTTGTTCGTAGAAAAGACGGTTTCTTAACCGTAAAATCCCACGCGAGACGTTTTCTTCAGTCTCTCTCTCTCTCTGTCGATTTCTTTCGTGTCTTGTTGTTCAATTGTAATTTTAAAACAAGATATTTCGAAATCCTCGGAAGGAAGATAACTTGCTCTGTTTCTTGTCGTGTCTGTAACAGTTGTCTCTTTCTCTCTTTCCTCTTTCTCTGTGTCTCAATCTCTGCTTTACTTTCTTTTTGGTGGGGGTTAATTTGGATTCGTTTTCTCTGATTCTAAGGTTCGAATTCGATTCATAAATGCGACATTTTGACTGAGTGGGTCTGTGTCGAATTTCTGGGTAAATTTCGAAGAGGAAAGGAGAAGATAATTCTATGGAGCCTCCAACGGGAATCTTGTCTTCTCTGTGGCAATTCATACTCTTCATTCCTTACTTCACTGGATTACTGCTTCTGGGTGTCATTAAAGGTAACAGCTTTCAGTAAATCTTAACTCAATTTGATCTGATTTTCGTGTTTCAGACTCGAATTCGATGATGGGTTTATTGTGGGGAACCACAGATTCTATTTTATTTTTTGTCATTCGCCACTCGAGACGACATGGTTGCTTGATTGCTAAAGTCCTGTCCAATTTTGAATTTTTCTCAAGACAGATTTTATTAGGGTTTTTATTTTATTTTCTGGTCCATTCGTGGATTTGACTTAGTTATGTGATGTTGACCTGAAGATTGGTTGCTTATTTTGTTTAAGGGCCCCTTAGGGTTCATCTAAAGAATAATTTATTGCTTCATTCATTCATCAGGTGCTTCTACAATTAGTGAAATCACATGAAATTAGCAGTTTAACCCAGTTTAGGGTTCTTCAATATCATAAAGTGCCTTCTTTTTTAATTGAAGAGAACACTTGATCCGTGAACTTTGTTTTGTTCAGTGGCTTAGGGTTCATCTAAGAGTAATTAATTGTTTTACTCAAATCATTTTCCAAAGTTAGTGAAAATGTATGAAATTAGCATTTTTACTTTCATCTGGTGACCAATTTAGTGTTCTTCAATACTATAAAGTGCCATTTTCCAAACTGAAAGAAGCACCAAATCCATGACTTGTTTTTTTATTTACAAGTCTTGCTCCACTAATTTTGTGGCAATGATCCTTTTACGCGTTTCTGTTCTTCTTCTTTGTTTGCTTAGGTATCGTTTTCTGCCCGCTTATATGCCTTATTGTGGCTATTGGAAACTCTGCAATCATCTTAGGCCTTTTACCGGTACACGGGATTTGGACACTATCTTCGATATCTAGGTACTTTTTTCTTGCTGAAACAATCTCTGTCCTCGACAATAATATCATTGTTACTTCTTTTGATACTGAATTGTATATATTTGGTTTCAGTGCTAAGCAATTAGGACCAATCTTGAAGCTTTTTCTGTGCTTATGTCTTCCTCTCGGCATCATTCTATGGCTTGTGGTTAGTATCATAGGAAGTATTCTCGGAGGAGCTTTATATGGATTTTTTCCCCCAATATTTGCCACATTCGATGCTGTTGGCGAAGGGAAGTCTAATCCGCTTTTTCATTGCTTTTACGTAAGTTTTCTGCACATCTCGTAGTTGTGGGTTATTATACATCACATTACTCAATTGTTTAGGATGGAACTTGGAGCACTGTTAAAGGCAGTTTCACCGTTGTCTGCGATTTTAAAGACGTTTGCTTTCACTCCTACTTTTCGCTTATGGATGATCTCAGAACATCTAGTGCTGATCGTCACTATTATGAAATAAGGTCTACAAAACTCTTACAAAATTCAGTAAATTGTATATACCAATCATTCTCTTTAAAAAAATGTTTTTGTATCATTTCGAAATAATAATTTAATTATTATATACTTTTGTGTATATCAAGGTATTGTTTTAACTCGTCTTAAACCCTTTTTNAATGTTTTTGTATCATTTCGAAATAATAATATAATTATTATATATACTTTTGTGTATATCAAGGTATTGTTTTAACTCGTCCTAAACCCTTTTTTTTTTTACGACAAAATAATTTCATTGATATCAAAACGAGATTACAAAGTCATTACAGAAACTTCGAAAACAAATTATTACATAAGCAGAAATATGTGTCATATACTAAAGATGATATAAACTAAGAAGTGAATTTGACGATGCCGTTTTTTGAAGTCTTACTCGTTAACAGATTATTTAATCCGCTATTTTTCTTCTCTGTAATCGATTTTCTGATGCGAAAGTTGTGCGTGGCTATCTTTTCTTTATAGAAACTCCAATTTGCACATCGCATTACAAAACCCAAAGCTTTCGTTAATAGTTCTGAACAATCAACAATATGATACCAATCATTCTGTACCCTTAAGCAAGGCTGTTTGATATATGAAGTAAGAAAAAAACAGAGTTTACGGTTTGGGCTGGATATGGTTTCTATTTGCTAGTAACTGATTTCTTTTCGGTTCGACCAAAATTCTATGTCTTGAACCGGCCGGATTCAAAACAATCCATTGATCAAAATTAGATGTCTTAAATTAAAGTTTGTCTCGACATTTTTGTTAGAAGGTTGTATTGTTGTAGGACTGATTGGGCCTATGTCTAAACTACTCTAGGCCCGACAAAAAGTATGTTACTATGTATTTTGCTAAGAAGTAAGACGAGAAAGGGCCTGGAATTTTATTATTTCTCTTCGAGTTTCATAATTTATTTGATAATATAATAAAGAAATATAAGGTTTGGTAATTTTCTTATAATATTTTTTCTTTATCAATGTCAAATTCTTCATATGTGCATTTTTTTAAAGGCAAACTTTCAGTTTTAATAATCATATATTCATATTAATTTTAAAAATTAGAAATTTGGGCCAATTATAAAACTGTTTGAAATCATACAAAAACCCAAACAAATCAATGAACAATACCACATTTACTTGGCCCATGACACTAGGTAGTGTGGTCCCTAATCAAATCCGAGATAGATAACTCATTCTTACCTTTAGAAAATGGAAAAACGGTCATTTAAATTACAAACTTACAAGCTTTTGCCAAAAGAAATACATACTCTTTAATAAGCAGGAAAACACACGAACTTATGTTGACTTAGCCAATTTAGATATCAAATTAGTCAACCTTAATTACCGTGTATTTGTTTTAAGTGATGTTAGTTTTCCGTTACAATTAAAACGACGTCGTCTCCATCAAACAAAAAAAATACACAAATCATCTTCTCAAATCCCTAATTTTTCTAATCTCTCGCGGCCTACTCCTCTTCTCTTCTTCAGTCACGATTTTTGGAGACCAATTCGCTCTACCTTCTCCAACTTCACGATTTCTCTTCTCTGATTCGCTAATCCTCAATGAAGATGACAAGAAGGAAGAAACTAACCCCACGTCGACTCAGAGCACGCGAGTCCGAGTCATCACGCAGAGAAGTTGAAGACGAAGTAGATGGAGATGAGTGTGAAGCAATACCTGGAGATGAATGTGGGGTTGTTGTTGATGATGATGGTGATGAGTTTATAGCGACAAGGAATGTCGTTGGCATATAGCGACGAGGATGTCGTTGATATTAGCTTGATAATGTCGACAACTTCAGAGGTTTTGCGAGACGAGATGAGTCCAAGAAAATTCACGTCTTGGTTGTGTTGTTCAGCTAATTGAACATGGCTTGTGACTGGATTCGTTAAGTATTGAAGCTCTGAGCAATAAGAAGCCATGGCGATCTCTGCTCCTTTGAATCCATAATCCTCGCTTTTGAATCGTGGCGCGCAAATCCATAAAAAATCCTCGCTTGTGAATCTATCGCTGGAGAAGAATAACAAATCGACGATCGTACAGTTGTGATTCGTTCCACTTTTGATCGATGTTTTGAAATCGGGATCCAAGGAAGCGCAAGAACACGCCGCCGGATCAATTTGTAGCCTCTCCTTAGAAGACGACAACAAGATGCCGATCGGAGTTTTAGGAGCGATTCAGATGCGGTTGATTGAGATCGCCGGACGCGGTTATGGGTCCACAGAGGGGAAGAGAATGAGAGATGTTGTGATTGAGGAGACTAGTGATCGCTTCGAGGATTTCAAATCGGATCCCAGAGAATCCTTGGAGGATCGTGGCTGGAGAAGAGAAGAGGAGTAGGCCGCGAGAGAGATTAGAAAAATTAGGGATTTGGAAAAAATTATTTGTGTATTTTTTTTGTTTGATGGAAACGATGTCGTTTTAATCGTAATAGAAAACTAACGTCACTTGAAACAAATACACGGTAATTAATGTTGACTAATTTGATATCTAAATTGGCTAAGTCAACATAAATTCGTGTGTTTTTCGGCTTATTAAAGAGTATGTATTTCTTTTGGTAAAAGTTTGTAAGTTCGTAATTTAAATGACCAGTTTTCTTTTAGAAATTCCGAAATATCCTTAAAGGGACAAGACTCTCTTACTTTAAAGGTCGAACCCACTCACAAATATATCTATCTCGATCTAATCTCGTTCTTTTCACAAGTACCAAAGATGATATCGATCCAACAATCTCACAGTAATTGTAAAAACAAAAAAAAAACATATACAAATAATTGTCTTTACTTTCGTGCGTTTGGAGTAGGTATGGGCATTCGGGTATCCATTCGGGTCCGGGTCGGTTTTTTCGGGTTTCAGGTATTCAAATTTTAGAAGTCTATGATCCATTCGGGTATTTCCTTTTTCGGATCGGGTACGGTTTGGTTCCGCCCGGGTTCGAGTCGGGTTTAGGGTACTCAAAATTTATCCCAATTCTCGAAAAAACTAAACAAATGTTTAATTTTGACAAATATAACTAAAATTTTTCGAATATTTCGAGCATTTTGGTTATTTCGGTCTAAGCATAACTAATATTGGTTATTTCGGTCTAAACATATTCGGTTTATAATTGTAATTTTGAGTATTTTGGTTATTTCAAAACTAAAGATACATAATATTTTTAGATATATAATTATATTTCGTATATTTCGGGTACCCGTTCAGATTTCGGTTCAATTTCGGTTCGGTTCGTGTATCCAAAATATTTTATATGAAAAACCATTTGGGTATTTATAACGATCGCTTCAGTTTGATATCTTCTATTTCGGTTCGGTTTTTCGGTTCCATGTATTTTGCCTAGGCTAGTTTGGAGAATGTTTGTTGACCAAGATGAAGCATGATCAACAAATTTGTCCGATTTCATATTCGGTTTGGTTTTGAAAATAAAATTGTTTATAATTTGTAAAATATCAAGGAGCACTTCTCCGACCTTGCATCAGCAACTACCAAGGAGCACTTCTCCTACCATTTCTTTGCTTTATATATCCGATTAATTTAATAAACAATAAAATAATGATAATATGATTCTTTTTAACTGTCGCTTTAAGTGTCATTTGTTTCATGTCGTTTTCTCTTTGTCCTTTTTCTCGTGCTTCTCTCAATACGAGAAGATATGTTTAGGGAATGCGTCGAAAAGCTCAAAAACCCATCAATACAAGAAACAGAAGGATTATTAAAAATACCTTCTTTGCTTTCTTCGTGTTCTTGCGTTGAATAGGTTTCAATTATTTTATTTGCTTAAATATCTGTATTTTTTGGTAGGGTTTTGTTCGTAGAAAAGACGGTTTATTAACCGTAAAATCCCACGCGAGACGTTTTCTTCACTCTCTCTATCTGTCGATTCTTTCGTGTCTTGTTGTTCAATTGTAATTTTAAAACAAGATATTTCGAAATCCTCGGAAAGAAGATAACTTGTTCTGCTTCTTGTCGTGTCTGTGACAGTTGTCTCTTTCTCTCTCATTCTCTGCTTTTTTGAGGGGGTTAATTTTGATTCGTTTTCTCTGATTCTAGGGTTCGAATTCGATTCATAAATGCGACATTTTGACTGAGTGGTCTGTGCTGAATTTTTCTGGGTAAATTTCGAAGAGGAAAGGAGAAGATAATTCAATGGAGCCTCCAACGGGAATCTTGTCTTCTCTGTGGCAATTCATACTCTTCATTCCTTATTTCACTGGATTACTGCTTCTGGGTGTCATTAAAGGTAACAACTTTCAGTAAATCTTAACTTAATTTCATCTGATTTTCGTGTTTCAGACTCGAATTCGATGATGGGTTTATTGTGGGGAACAACAGATTCTATTTTATTTTTGTTTTGCCACTCGAGACGACATGGTTGCTTGATTGCTAGAGTCCTGTCCAATTTTGAATTTTTCTCAAGACAGATTTTATTAGGGAATTTATTTTATTTTCTGGTCCATTCGTGGATTTGACTTAGTTATGTGATGTTGACCTGAAGATTGGTTGCTTATTTTGTTTAGGGCCCGTTAGGGTTCATCTAAAGAATAATTTTTTCATTCATTCATCAAGTGCTTCTACAGTTAGTGAAATCACATGAAATGAGCAGTTTAACCCAGTTTAGGGTTCTTCAATATCATAAAGTTTTTAATTGAAGAGAACATTTGATCCGTGAATTTTGTTCTGTTTTACAAATCTTGTTTACTAGTTCAGTGGCTTAGGGTTCATCAAAGAGTAATTAATTGTTGCAACTTGCACTCAATCATTTTCCAAAGTTAGTGAAAATGTATGAAATTAGCATTTTTACTTTCATCTGGTGACCAATTTAGTGTTCTTCAATACCATAAAGTGCCATTTTCCAAACTGAAAGAAGCACCAAATCCATGACTTATTGTTTTTTTTACAAGTCTTGCTCCACTAATTTTGTGGCAATGATCGTTTACGCGTTTCTGTACTTCTTCTTTGTTTGCGTAGGTATCGTTTTCTGCCCGCTTATATGCCTTATTGTGGCTATTGGAAACTCTGCAATCATCTTAGGCCTTTTACCGGTACACGGGATTTGGACGCTGTATTCGATATCTACGTACTTTTCTCTTGCTGAAACAATCTGTCCTCTACAATAATATCATTGTTACTTCCTTTCGATACTGAATTGTATATATTTTGTTTCAGTGCTAAGCAATTAGGACCAATCTTGAAGCTTTTTCTGTGCTTATGTCTTCCTCTCGGCATCATTCTCTGGCTTGTGGTTAGTATCATAGGAAGTATCCTCGGAGGAGCTATATATGGCTTTCTTTCTCCAATATTTGCCACATTCGATGCTGTTGGTGAAGGGAAATCTAATCCGCTTTTCCATTGCTTTTATGTAAGTTTTCTACATATCTCGCCCTATATGTTTTTTCGATTTCATCTCTTGTGGGTTATTATTATTCATCACATTACTCAATTGTTTAGGATGGGACTTGGAGCACTGTTAAAGGGAGTTTCACTGTTGTCTGCGATTTTAAAGACGTTTGCTTTCACTCCTACTTTTCGTTTATGGATGATCTTAGAACATCTAGCGCAGATCGTCATTATTATGAAATAAGGTCTACAGAACTCTTACGAAATTCAGTAAATTCCAATCATTTAACAGTGCTTTTCTTACAGCTTGTACTCATATATATATTTCTCAGATTACTTCAAATTCCAGGCGCTGTGATTGTTGCGGTTCTTGGAATTCTTGTTGATTTCCCAGTGATTTCACTCCTAGCCTTATGTAAAAGTCCGTACATGTTGTTTAAAGGCTGGCGCCGTTTGTTTCATGATCTTATTGGACGTGAAGGCCCTTTCTTGGAAACAATGTGTGTCCCAATCGCAGGCCTTGTGATCTTACTCTGGCCTTTAGCTGTTGTGGGTGCGGTTTTGGGTTCAGTAGTCTCTAGTGTCTTCCTTGGTGCTTATGGCGGTGTAGTCTCATATCAGGTTATTATAAAAAAACCTCAGTTTGATTTGAGAGAAGTGTGAATCTTGATGATATTAAGTCGATTGTTCTTCTCGCAACACAGGAATCGTCGTTCTTCTTCGGTCTCTGCTATGTTGTTGCTTCTTTGTCGATTTATGATGAGTATAGCAACGATGTTCTTGACATGCCTGAAGGTTCTTGCTTTCCCAGGTTTGTCTCCAATGGCTTATTTAGCAATCTTTACCTCTCTCTTTTTTTTAAGCTAAAAACCGGGTTTCTTTTTTTGGTTTTCAGGCCAAAGTATCGAAGAAATGAAGAGGGCGATAGTACGGCATTTTCTGGTGTTCTTTCAAGACCGAACTCTTTCAAGACAACTCCATCAAGAGGAGGATCAAACAAAGGCCCAATGATTGACCTGAAGCCTCTTGATGTACTTACAATCTCTAATACCATTATCTTGATTTTTTATTCGACATCTTTGGTTTTCTCTGTACAAAAATCAAAATATGTTTTGTTTTTTTGCAGCTTCTGGAAGCTCTTTTTGTGGAATGTAGGCGGTACGGAGAGATTATGGTAACGAAAGGGCTTATAAATTCAAAGGACATTGAAGAAGCTAAGTCTAGCAAAGGCAGTCAAGTGATCAGCATTGGCCTGCCCGCTTATTCCCTTCTTCACGAGCTTTTACGCTCTATCAAATCCAATTCCGCCGGTTTGTTACTCGGTATGCTGCAATGTTTCAACAGTTTTGTCCCAATCCCATAACATTAAACAAACAAAACCGTCTGAACTTTAAGCATCTCTGGATTCACGAATGGTTTTCTCAATAATTGTTTTGTTCTGCGTTTTTGTATAGGTGACGGTGTAACGGAGATAACCACAAAAAACCGCCCAAAAGATTCGTTTTTTGATTGGTTTCTAAATCCGTTTCTGATCCTTAAAGACCAGATCGAAGCAGCGAATCTATCTGAGGAGGAAGAAGAGTATCTTGGAAAATTGGTATTGCTGTTTGGAGATTCAGAGAGACTTAAAAGCTCCATTGCCGACTCTGAATTTCCTCCTCTAACCGAACTCAAAAAAGCCGAACTTGACGCCTTTGCTCGCAGGTGTTAAAAAAAACCCACAATATTGTTTCGGTTTCTTAAGTCGGATCATAAGATAATATTTGTATTTGGTTTTGATTAGGCTTCAAGGACTGACCAAATCAGTATCAAGATATCCAACATTCAGAAGACATTTTGTGGAACTAGTCAAGAAACTATCAAATGATCTAGACAAGAAACATAACCGCTTTGAAGGCGATTCAAGATCAGTACCGCGTCCCGGGAAAACCGTTTCTAGGATTTTCAGCCAGAAATCGTTCAAGAAAAAGACGAGTAGCAATGGGTCAGATCAAGATTCACCAAACAGTGGCTTAAGAGACGTTGATATTGTGTAAGTACTAGGTGATGTTGTGTGAACAGAAATAGATCGAAACGTCGGTCGTTTTTAGCTCTGTAATGATAACTTTTATACAGATGCAGTGAATATGAAGCTGTTTTCGATGATCTAACAATCTGATTTTACAAATGTTTTCTGACTCGGCTTTTCTTGATTATGTTCCTCACTCAGAAACAGCAGAACCATTTCTTCTGCAATAGAATAGCAAAAAGAAAAACTTTTTAGTTTCTTTTCACTTTAGTCCTCGTATTTTCCAAAACATAACGAATAAAGGCTAATGTTTTCGTTTGTGTAATTTAGTCCTAAAGTTTTACAAATTGGAGAAAAGGAAATGTTATAATACCGTAGGTGTTTCTTGCCCTTTGTTATTGTTGTTATCACGGCGTTGCGACGTGGCGCGACCACTAGCGTTTGTCTTCTTGTCGTCTCGAGCTTTAGCGAATATAACCGTGAATCCTTCGGCTGATGCTGGATCGTTCACATCCCATTCTCCAAATTTTGGTAATGGTCGATCTTGTTGTTGTCGTTGTTGATTATTCTGAATTCGAAAACATTAGTCTACATATTATCAGATTTTTATTATATTCCAACAAAATTAACGAAACAAACGTCAAAATGGTGTTTTTGAATGAAAAACATGAAGAAAAAAATTGGTTGAAATGAGAAAAGATGTTACCGATGCCATTCAAAGATTGTGTAAAAGATGAGATCTCAGCAATAGGACATGAGATAATGATCTTCAAACAACAGAATTTTTTGTTATCTTTCTTTCCGTTTTGTTTTTTTTTTAACAAAAGAAGAGGATTTGATTACGTTAAAAGAATTAGAACTCAGAAACAATCAGCGTTTTCTAAGGTTTAAATATAGGTTACGTTCAATTAACGTGTTTTTATTGTTGTAACTTGAAACTGCAAGCACACGAAAATAAAACGGCACGAATCGTGTGTCTTCTGTACCGAAACGGGACGCTTTTTTCGGTTGTTTAAATCACCGTTTTGTTATTGCTGAATTTATCGAGTCACGTATCGCCACGTGTCAGTGAGTTTGTACACACTTCTCAAGACACAACAAGTTGACAAATAACTTACAAATGTTTGTCTACTGTATCGAAACGGGACGCTTTTCTCGTTCTTTTAGATCAATATTTATCGAATTAGATATTGCCATGTGTACATTTTTCTCTACACACTTCTCGAGGCCAGCACGGGCGTTTCAGAAACGGTTAGGATTGATTTAGCTTTGATCAACGGTCGTGATGACGACGTAGACGAAGCTAAGCCTCACTTATTTTCAATTAATCTTCATTAGTTAATTAATCATTTTTCTCTAAAAATAGAGACTATTAAAAAAATAAAATTCGAATTAATTTCCATTTGCTCTCTCCGAGAAAATGGCGTTCGGTTTGATCGGAAGAGTTGTTGGAACGAAGCCGTCGAGGTTATCCACGGCGGCGCGATTGATTCCGTCGAGATGGACAGCATCAGGACCAGAAGCACAGACGAAAGCTTCTTCCGGCGGCGGAGGATCGAACTTGAAGACGTTCCAGATCTACCGATGGAATCCAGATAATCCTGGGAAGCCTGAGCTTCATGATTACCAGATCGATCTCAAGGATTGTGGTCCGATGGTTCTAGATGCTTTGATTAAGATTAAAAACGAGATGGATCCGTCGCTCACTTTCCGTCGCTCGTGCCGAGAAGGTATCTGCGGTTCGTGCGCGATGAACATCAATGGATGCAACGGTCTTGCTTGTCTAACGAAGATCGAATCCGGATCGTCGGAGACGACCATCACGCCGTTGCCGCATATGTTCGTGATTAAGGATCTGGTGGTGGACATGACGAATTTTTATAACCAGTACAAGAGTATCGAGCCGTGGTTGAAGAGGAAGAATCCAGCGTCTGTTCCTGGGAAAGAGATTCTACAGAGCAAGAAGGATAGAGCTAAGCTTGATGGAATGTATGAATGCATTCTCTGTGCTTGCTGTAGCACTTCTTGCCCTAGCTATTGGTGGAACCCTGAGTCTTATCTTGGCCCAGCCGCTTTGCTCCATGCCAACAGGTGAACAAAATCTGCTTTTTCATAGTGAATTCGCTAATCAAGGTGTTTCCGGGAATTTGCGTAAGAATTTGATAGGGTTAAGCAATAAGATTGATTACGTTGTGAAAGATTTTGTATGGCTTGTTAGTTCTGAAGGAAAGTGCTAAGGGCTCATTGTGCTTCTTTAGGTGTTCGTTCTGTTTTGAGAATTTGCTTAAGAAATTTGTCAGTTTGAGCGATAAGATTTGGCAGATTGATCGTATGGCTTGTTGGTAGTTTACGTCAGTTCATTATGTCTTTTGCTCCTTTAGCTGTAGTGTAGTTTATCTCTTTGTTCAACAGAAATGGAGGAAGGATCTTTGAGGGAAGGTGCTAAGGACTCATTTTGCTCCTTCTAATGTCTCTGTAGAAAACTGAAAAGTTCAATTATTTGATTGTATATGTGTCAGTAGGTTAAAAGGTTTGATCTTTCAAGTGCTTCAAATGACTGCTTATGCCTTTTCACATATGCAGGTGGATAAGCGATAGCCGAGATGAGTACACTAAAGAAAGACTCGAGGCTATTAACGATGAGTTCAAGCTGTATCGATGCCACACGATCTTGAACTGTGCTCGTGCTTGTCCAAAGGGATTGAACCCAGGCAAACAGATCACACACATCAAGCAGCTTCAGAAATCTGGTTGAAGAACTCAACTACGCAGTACTCATTCTCCGATGGCTTTTTTGATGCTAATAAATCTGCAAGAAACTCCGATTTTGGATTCATTCTTGTATTGCTGTTACAAATATCAGAATAGATGAGTTTTGTGGTAATTTATTCTCTGAAAATTTAAATCTTTTGCCTCCGCATTGCCTTCATATAAACATTCGGTATTCGAGTTTTGCTTTATTGGCGAATAGAAGATTTAACAATGTTTCCCCTTACCTCTGAAGGGTAATTATCTACTAATATCAAAAAAGGGTAATCATCGTTTCTACAAACAGATAAGCTTTTTTGTTGTTGTTGTTGGAATAACTGAGGAATGTGTTTGAGCAAAAGAGACTGATTATCAGTTTTCACGGGATAGAGCAAGAAACACAGTAGCGGCTGAGATCTGCACTTTGAGATCAGCAATATCAATATCGTGCCCGCCTTCTACGAGTCCCCATTTGTCCACCTGAACGTGTAACGAAGATTAGATACATATAAGCAAAAGGTGTAAATGTTAGCAAGTGAGTGACAAAAACGAACCTGTAAATCTTCTTCAAGTCTAATCAATTTGATAGCATCATCAATCTGCAGTTTCCCACAGAAGATGCCAAGAGCGATTACTATCGAGTGAGCTGATGCTTCGAGTGCATCGATGCTTGCGAGTTCACCATCATTTGTCTTCTTGAGAAGATCTTCTACTGCTTTCACTAGCTTGTCGTCTTGTTTACCACCGAAGATGCTCGAATACACTTTCGGTTTGATCCCAAACTCTGATTCTACCCAGTTAAGTAGAGGATCAATCCTCTCTACCTGAACCTCTGCAAAAGGCACAACCCAGTAAGCTTAAAAATCTCCAAGTTCGTGGAGTTGAAGAGAAAGTGTATACCATGGACGTCACAAGTCAGATCATTATCTGCAGGCGCTCGGAAAAAGACGAGATCTTTATGTAACTTTCTTAATAGAAGTTCGATGATCTTTGAGCGTGTAAGAGGAACTCTCTCGAGTGCAGTACATGCTAGTCTCATGAGCGGCATTGTGAATGGTCTGATTCCTTCTGTTAGCTACACATGATCATCGCGTTGATACCAAGTCAGTCACCGCACAAACATAAGTAGGAGCGAAAGGATCACAAAAGAAAACGAGTAAAGAAGGCCAAGTCTAGTGCTTTACATTTCACTCCCACTATCGAATTATCAAACCTACTGATTCACATTAGAACCCAGATTGCAAAGCCCGGAAACCGATCAAACATTAGGGACTCCGAAGAACAGTATACTAGAAACAACACCAAATTCTCAGGTTTACGTTGAACAAACAAAGAACAGATCCAATTACAAGGATTTTAACTAAATTCCATCAAACACATTCTTGATTAACTTCAGAGCACTAGATAAATTGCTTAGATCATTGAAATTATGAATCGCAACGGGAATCGAATCTGAATATGAATATAGAGGAAGATGTTGAGATTTGAATTGAGCAAACCTGATACTCCCATTCAGCTGCAATGGCCTTAGCGAGTGCCAAAGAAGGAAGCTTGAGAGGTCTTTTCGAAGGGGTTTTAAGGGTTCTGTAATCGAGCATCACACTCCATCCATTTCCATCTTCTGCTTCTCTCGTCGTCACTTTCTTGTAGAATCTCTTCCCCACGATCGAACCCGTCATGAAAGACGTCGGCATCGTCACCGACTCCGAATCGTTATTCCGGCGAGCGTTTGGAGCTTTCACGAAGATGGGTTTCTCATTTTCCTTGTCGAACGTGAACGAGGACGAGGACGACGACGAAGAAGATTCCGAGGGCTGACCATCGGAATCGGGTTGAAGAGCGGCAGATGTTGTGCAGAAGGATCGAGCACGAACGACCAAATGAGAGTTTCTAGCCGATTTAAAAGCTCTTCCGATTAACATCGCCGCCATTAATCCTCCCTCGCCGGTGGTTTTGACCCGACGAAAATGGAACTCTCAACTCTTGCTTGCTTAGGGTTCTAGTTCTAGATCAGAGATGTAAATCGAACCCAAAACGACGTCGCATTATCGGAAGTGATGAATCAGTAGAGTAAATGGCGAAAGGGATGGAAAACAAAAGAAGCCAAACCGAATCAAACTAAAATGCTTTAACCGAAACCAAACCAAAATTTGTTTACAAACCAATTGGTTTTATCAGAATTCTAAAATCTGAAAAGCAAAATTAAAATGTTTTCGTTTGTGTAATTTAGTCCTAAAGTTATACAATTGGAAAAAGGAAATGTTATACCGTAGGTGCTTTTCACGCTATCCTTGTTTTAGGCTCGCGAACCAGCTTGCCTTGTGCCTAGAGTAGCCTCGCTCCCCAAAATGAAAACCGGCTCGAGTGCACCTTGCGTCCGCGGCGCATATAGGATCTTGTTCCTTGGTCGCCGCATCGACCGCATGGAGGATGCCAACGGCGGTCGTGTGATTACCAAGTTAACTTACGCGTTAGTTCAATCCAAACGGAATCTTGCAGCGACTCGTGCCTCCGTTGTGGCCCAGAGAGGTGTCGCCAAAGGGGATGATGTGGGAAGGGACGTCCCCAGAAGCTCACATGGGAATAAACGGCGTTGGTCTTCTTCTTCCAGTTGAGGGCGCTCTTAGCTTCTCCCGTTATTTTTGTTTGTAGTGGCCTTTTCTTTTTTCTTCGTTTTGTAATGTTTTTTGTTGGCTAGTCTGCTGAAATCTCCCTCTGGTTCATGATGTTTTATGCACTCGAGTCTCTGTTTTTTCTACTTTGTCCTTCTTACCTCTGCTCTTTCGTTGGGCCTCAAATTTCAAGCCCAAAAGAGAGGCTTGGCCTTCCCCAGCGTCTTGCGTCCCACTTGGGCCCTTTAGCTATCATTTTCTGTTGGGCCTTATCCGGGTGAGCCCATGAACTTTTCGCTTGTCATGCCCCGCTTATCGTGCTCTTCCCCGATTTCAGTCGTCGTCGGGTTTTCCTCAAGTTGACTCATCGGATTTCTCGCTTCTTCTCTTCCGTCTACGAGGGTTCTAGCAGCACACTATTCAAGTTTGGCCTCGTTGTTTTCCGCACTCCGTTCACATAACGATTTTTGACCTAGTTTCTTGACTTCTCCGCCCGAGCTTCCCATCGCCTACGATCACATGCTCATTCCAATCTCCGGCAGATTCCAATATCTCTCGGATTTTACTCTTCTGGTTCTGCCCGACACTACCATCCTTCGTATTCCCCTTTTTCTCACTGGAACTTGGCTTGTTAGGAGAAAATGCTTCCCCTCCTTCTAGCGCCTAACTGTTTTGAGGAATTTTGTCTTCCGAGGAAGCAGTTCTCCTACACAAGAAATAATGCATTGAAAGCNAACAATGAGAATTGTGTCCGATCTTTGAAATTATGATTTTGTGGAAATGTCAAATGTTGACAAAGTAGTGTGGACATGTTAATTAGCGCAAATACCATATCGTGGATATGAACAATTAATAGTATCATATGTAAGGTATTTGCTTTTATGGAAGTATCATTTACAATTTTGGGGAGGTATTGTTTACACAATCATTCAATAGTAACGTGGACAAGGTAGCATGGACAAGTGTTCATGAATATATCAACGTGGACAACATTTTATACAATGTCCATTACCAATCCGTCCACAAAACCTAATCCATAACGTATAAGAAAGCTCTATTAGATTAGATAATGAATCGATAGTATCATGTACAAGCTAATATGGACATCTTATGAAACCTCTATGTTTTCCCATCAATTCAAATCTACCAAACTTCCAAGCTAACAACATATTTTTGATCAAAGAACATATCTAGTACTTGTCCCCGAACATAAACAATATTGTGCAGCAAGTATATACATCAGATTTGAATTTCGTTTGTTGTTTAACTATAAAAATATGGATAAGAGCTAATGGACAAGATATTGTGGACACATATATTTTTACCCAAATGATATAATTCATATTTTTATTTCATCGAAAGAGATTGTGAACCAAAATGTGATGTCCATGATAGTTTATCCATCCAAACATGTCCATAGGAAATTGTCCATATATTAAGGTAAATTTGTTCAAGAGATATTCTATTATGGTTTAGCACGAAATGACAAATGTTAGGTTTTAAACTCATGTTAAGGATCTTTACGAGCAAAAAATATAATCATGTTTTTTTAATAAACATATGAAAAGCCTTTTAATACAACTATTGTACTAAATCTTAAGGTTTTGTGCATCTCCAAGTCAAAATGTAAAAGATAAACAAATTACAAACACCGTCTCGTATATTTCCTTCTCCTTCATAAATATTCCCTTCACAATTTCCGTTTTGTTTTTTTTTGTTTATTCAAAATCCAGAATATGGAGAAAGCCTCTTCTTCTTCTTCATTCGACTATCATCCATGGCTTCTTCTTCATCTTTATCCGATCATTCTCTGTCCATCAATTTCGATCAAACCTTGCCTTTCGTGATGTCATCCCAATTTTTGGTAGAAATCAGAAACACTCAAATGAATTTACATGACTCTTTGTCCATCTTTAAAGTACACGTCTCATATCCATACTCTTGTATCCACGATATCTTATCCACGCTCTTGTATCCCCTTCTCCTTCGACAAATTGTTCACCACACTACCATTCATTAGATCACTTTGGCACTCTCGCATCCACGCTCTCGTATCCACGCTCTCGTATCCACGCTCTCGTATCCACGCCCTGGTATCCACGCCCTGGTATCCACGCCCTGGTATCCACGCTCTTGTATCCATGCTCTCGTATCCGGCCAATTTGAAGCTAGATCGGAGTTGCCCTCTCGGCCATAACCGGATAATTCACGGTAAGAGAAAGAAAACTACCACCGCCACGACGCCTCAGCTTCTTCCCCGACTCCAGGATAATCTCCTCCTAGCTCTCGCCACCCTCCTCTAACAGCATCGGAGCACCGGAGAAAACACGAACCATCTCATCGTAAGAGCCCGCCACCGCACCGCCACGCCTCACCCCGCGAATTCACCACGCCACAGCTCCATCAGCCTCGAAAACCGAAGAAACCTCAAAACCTATCCACTCGCCGCCGTCGAACCTGCCGGGCCACAAAAGTCGAAAACAACCACCACTACACCTCCCTCTTCGCACGGTACCACCTACCAACCGGGGCAAACGATTTCCGCCACGGGGTGCAACATCTACTCCGCCGCCGATATTCCTCTTCCTTGCTCACACCGCCGATATTCCTCTTCCTTGCTTCTCTCTACTTTTCTCTCGTTTTTACTAATCACGTACTGTGAATTGTTTTGAGATTTCACAATTGAGAAAGGGCAGTTTGGGATTTTAATTAAATGTACAGTGAAAAAAGTGTCTAAGGAGTGGGAAGTGTCTATTTTTGTTACATAAACTAGGAAAAGTGTCATCCACCGTAAATCACTCTGGAAAACAAAAGAAGCCAAACCGAATCAAACTAAAATGCTTTAACCGAAACCAAACCAAAATTTGTTTACAAACCAATTGGTTTTATCAGAATTCTAAAATCTGAAAAGCAAAATTAAAATGTTTTCGTTTGTGTAATTTAGTCCTAAAGTTATACAATTGGAAAAAGCAAATGTTATACCGTAGGTGCTTTTCACGCTATCCTTGTTTTAGGTTCGCGAACCAGCTTGCCTTGTGCCTGGAGTAGCCTCGCTCCCCAAAATGGAAACCGGCTCGAGTGCACCTTGCGTCCGCGGCGCATATAGGATCTTGTTCCTTGGTCGCCGCATCGACCGCCTGGAGGATGCCAACGGCGGTCTTCGACGTGTGATTACCAAATTAACTTACGCGTTAGTTCAATCCAAACGGAATCTTGCAGCGACTCATGCCTCCGTTGTGGCCCAGAGAGGTGTCGCTAAAGGGGATGATGTGGGAAGGGACGTCCCCGGAAGCTCACGTGGGAATAAACGGCGTCGGTCTTCTTCTTCCAGTTGAGGGCGCTCTTAGCTTCTCCCATTATTTTTGTTTGTAGTGGCCTTTTCTTTTTTCTTCGTTTTGTAATGTTTTTTGTTGGCTAGTCTGCTGAAATCTCCCTCTGGTTCTTGATGTTTTATGCACTCGAGTCTCTGTTTTTTCTACTTTGTCCTTCTTACCTCTGCTCTTGCGTTGGGCCTCAAATTTCAAGCCCAAAAGAGAGGCTTGGCCTTCCCCAGCGTCTTGCGTCCCACTTGGGCCCTTTAGCTATCCTTTTCTGTTGGGCCTTATCCGGGTGAGCCCATGAACTTTTCGCTTGTCATGCCCCGCTTATCGTGCTCTTCCCCGATTTCAGTCGCCATCGGGTTTTCCTCAAGTTGACTCATCGGATTTCTCGCTTCTTCTCTTCCGTCTACGAGGGTTCTAGCAGCACACTATTCAAGTTTGGCCTCGTTGTTTTCCGCACTCCGTTCACATAACGATTTTTGACCCAGTTTCTTGACATCTCCGCCCGAGCTTCCCATCGCCTACGATCACATGCTCATTCCAATCTCCGGCAGATTCCAATATCTCCCGGATTTTACGCTTCTGGTTCTGCCCGACACTACCATCCTTCGTATTCCCCTTTTTCTCACTGGAACTTGGCTTGTTAGGAGAAAATGCTTCCCCTCCTTCTAGCGCCTAACTGTTTTGAGGAATTTTGTCTTCCGAGGAAGTAGTTCTCCTACACAAGAAATAATGTATTGAAAGCCCGGAAAACACGATATGGGGGTGGTTAAAGGACTTTATGACGCTCAAGTCAATAAACAAGAGAGAAGGACCACGATTTTGGCGTTAGGTACCGAAAGAGTTGGAAAACAGGAAAGAATGGTTAAGTGACTATGGGTCCGGGATTCGAGGTGGATCCGCAAAGTATCTAAAATTTTAGAGGTGGCTTTAAGTGAAGAAGGTGGAAGAGATGAGAGATCTTGAATGATTCAGACCAATAATCAGTCGGAGAATGAGCGTCTTCTGACTACCAGAGATTTCATGAAGGTTCAGTGTTCATAGAGAAAAATAGTAATAAGTGAATAATGTATAATTAGGATAACAGTAATGTCCCCCTCTCTCCGGGGAGTGTATGGACTTTTATAGAGTATACATGGCACATGTCGTATTTACGTGTGTCAGGTCAGATTGTGGATCTTCTGAGCTGGAGTCTGGTACGGTGCATTTGAATGCTTTATCTTATGCGCCAAGGCCTGCCTACGGAAGACTCTTTCCCATGTTGATTTGTTCGTACAAAGTTCAACGGTTTTACGTTTACTTATGGTTCGACCACCTAACCTCGTAACCGCACCCCTTTTAAATGGCGTGTTTTAAAGATAAGTGATCACCTATTTTATTATGACACGTGATGATCATCACGTGTTTCGCCTATCTTAAAAGAAATTATTATTCCAACAAGTATTAACTTGATTCATTTTACAAACTAATTTTCAAAATTTAAAATTAACCCACACAACAAAAAAAAAGACAAAAACTAAACCACGCAAATTTGTGTTCACGTGTGATATTTTAGTTCTTTTACTAGAATATTTCAATTAACCACACTTGAATTGAAAAATAATCACATGTGGATTATTTATCAAATGATAAGTGGTTTACGATGGAATAAGTCAATAATACATTTCTTAATATATTTTACTTTACAGATATTATGGTTTACTATTTTTTTTTTTGTCAACAATTTCTTCTTGTTACTTAAACTTCCATAATACAACTAGAGAGAATTATCCATCTTCTTTTATAATGACAATACAAATTAAAAACATTAAAGCTTAAAGCAGATAAAGTGTGATAAGATGACAGCGAATTCAAGACTATGTTCGAAAGCGTCGATAAGATAAACTTAAAAGTAGTAGAAACTTAACTGGTGAAGATTGTGATGTCCTCGAGGAAACGAAGAAGTTCAGGAACACAAGAGCTTGAGATGATGGCTCTAACCAATTGTAAGGACTCGGATTCTACCGAGTAAGTCCTTATTTCTTCAGAGGCAGTTTGAGAAAAAACTACACGGATTGACACCATAGGCAAAGAAGCCTTGGATTTACTCAGATGACCTTCGGATTGGCATTTAACATATGTGAGGGTTTCAGGGAAGGGTATGGACACCACATGCAAATTTGCCTTGGATTTACTCCGGTTACCCTCTTGTTCGGTAACACCGAACTCAGCTGAGGTGAACAGTACGAAGCTTTGCATAACTGTTGGGCTAAAAGCCAAAAGGAGCAACTTGGGCCAGGCCCATTTTGCAGAATCATCGATCCCAAAAATGGAAATCGAGATTTTGGAAGATGAAGCGTACGACGTCGGAGGGAGAGGATCTCTGGCCAATCGGGAAGATATGACCATGGAGGATGGCTGGCGGCGGTTGAAACAACTGGAAAGGTCAACCGGATATGGAGGCACCGAAGGCGCATGAGGGTCCGGCGGTGCCGGAAAGGTCAACCCCCGGAGGTGAGAGAGACTTGCGCTTGGATCTGATGAAATCGGCGGCGAGAAGGTTGAGCGAAGAGTTGCAAACGGTGGAGCATTCTCAGAAGCCATGGAGGCAAGGAGGAGTGGGACGCTTTCACAACTACAGATCCGGCGGTGTGACGCTTTCAGGGAGATGGAAGATGAGTCGTGGAAGGAATGGAAGGATGAAATGGCGGTTGAATCCGATGGGTCGGGTGGAACAGGTGGGTCTGGCGCCTCTCCTTCTGTTTGAAGTGGAGTTACCGACGGAGGAGCTGCGTCAACTGAGGCTAGCGAGGACGACGGAGGAGATTTCTCAGCACACGGCGTAAGGCCGAATGCCGGTGGCTTCTCAATTCCTAGCATGCGGCTGGTCATCGGTGGGGACAGGACGGTCGCCGGTGAAAACCGACGCCGTTGGAGAGAACCCAAAGCTTACCTCGGATTTTGTGCATGGGAGCGATGCGGCTAGATCTATTATGGATCCTGTTTTTAAAATATAATGCAACAAAAAAATAAGCATAAGTTCAAAAAATAAAACAAAAGCAGAAGCTTGAAACAGCATACGAGAAACAAATCCTCTCACTTTCTACTTTTGTCACGAGCAAGAATGATCAAATCCTTCTGTAGTGCCTCGATGCTTATTCAGCAACTCCTCATTGGCTTCAAGTCTCTTCTGAAACTCCTCCATGGCATCCATGTATTCCTTGTAACTTCGAGCTGAAGCATCTTCGGCCATGTCAAGAGTTTTCGCTTGAGACTCATCAAATCTTGTGTCAAGCTCTATTCTCAGCTTCTCTTGCTTGTACCTCTCTGATGCTGTCTTCACAAGAATCTTAACACCGAAGTAAAGCACCATAACTAATAGGTATCTGAAGAATCGAGCTAGAGCCTTTGATGCTGTGTCGGAGTTGTAGCTTTTAGAGCTCTCCTCTTCGCCGGTTAATACACTAATCACCTTCTGTCTGAGGCCATGTAGATAAGTCATTGAGTCAATGAGAAAAACAGAAAACCAGTGGCTCGCATCACACATCCACTTCAATACCTTGTGGATGCGGTATGAGCATGCTCTTTTACAGAGCTCCAGAAATGTTTCGACTTCTTTCTCGTTGCTTGTTATCCTTCCAGGACCTAGCAACAGCCTGATTTTTCTAGGACCTAGCAACAGCCTGATTTTTCCAGGGCCTAGCAACAAAATCGTCTTCTTCTCTGGTCCATTGGAGAAATGATGATAAAGAGGTCTCATTTCCCTTTTTCTATCTGTTATTCATATTGCATATCTGAAGCATTCAAGTATCAACACTGTTGATCGATTTCGATTGAGCGGTCTAGAACAAAATATTATAAAAGATAAATTTGACAAGTACTCGAATGAGTTGCAAAAAATGAATACATTTTAATTTTTGTTAGTGTGGTTAACCCAAAGAGAAAAGAATGCATTTTGCAACACTTTATTTTGAGAAATTGTAAGGTAAAAATGGTGCATGATTTGTACACACTTCAGAAAAAAAACAACATATATGATGTGTAGGTTGACATGTCGAGTTATACTGACAGAGGAATATAGCATATTAGTGAGCAAAATTGTAAACATCATCTTATATTACATACACAATCTTTCTTTTAGAGACAATATTGTGTTGCTGCGAGGCATGATGTGTTGCCTCTTGTTGTTGTGGTACCAAAAATCGTGATATTTATCATTATGGGGAGAAGCCTTATTAATTTTATTGAAAAATTCAAATATGTTCAATAAAAAAATTATTTGAT
>PKMM01049189.1:37537-225073 GCA_002933915.1 Eutrema heterophyllum | reverse complement strand
TTTTAATTGTGGAAAAAGGGAAACCTAATTTAAGTTATTGTTAAATATTTTACTCTAATGGGCTTCGCCCGTACCAAAAACTTCTTATTATGTGTATATTACAATATTTATCTTATAAAGAACATATTTCTTTTTCTTAAATATAAAACTTTAATTTATGACATTTGAAAAAACAAATTAATATGTAAAACAAAATCGATAACAAACAAAAACAAAACAACAAACTACAAAAAAAAAAAATTAAATAAAGGAAAAAATAGAGTTAACACACATGAGCGTAACACGGATCACACTCTAGTTATGATAATAATTACATGAACGATTCTACAGTATTGTTTACCAAAGAATATTATTTATGTATAAAAAAATTATAATTTCGTAACAGTTTGTGATATACCGTCAATGTAGATGTTTTATATGTTTACCTTATATCAAAAAAAAATATGCATATGTTTATAAGTCAATTAGATAAATAACAAAAATTGAGAAATAAATCAGGCACATACGTAATTAATAATTAGGCAAAATCAATATTTTATAATTCCAATTTTACCATTCATTTAATTGTTAAGAAAAGTGTATTTTTCTATGCAACATGTTATTGTTCTATGTTGACATCAAAATCTAAAATTCTAAACTCTAACTTCTATAAATGATATCTCAAAATAAAAAATACTTAATAAAAAATCACATGTCTCATAAATTCATCCAAATTTGTCAAGAAACAAACAATTAGACAGTTATATTTTTTTGCATTGTTATTTTTTTAATTTAAATACCGCTGTTTGTCATTGGGTACAAATACTTTTATATCATATCAACTTGAAAAAAGCATATGTTTATATTTCTAAAGTCATATGAAGTGCAATGCCAAACATGAAAACACGCATGATAAGTGCATTACTAATGTCATGTTGTCAACCATAGAAGACAAATATGGGGTAAGAGATTTTCTGTTTAGTTTGGAAAAAGTTTGCTTTAATTGTATATTGTTCCTAGATAATTGTAAAATGGAAGAAGAGATTACAATAGGGAAGGAACTAAAAGAAGCCCCAAATGAAGTGTCAATTTACAAAAAGGAATATGAAAAATATAATAAAATGATTAGAATGAAATTCTATGAAACGACAAAAGTAGGATAAACGAGTAAAGAGACATTTGACAAAAAGATAAAAACGAATAAGTACACAAAGAAAACCAAAAGAACATTACTTATGCATTAAAAATAATTTATAATTTTTATAATTAACATTAACATTTCGTAAAATAATTTATCAATGCAGATATCTTATATGTTTATATTACATCAACTAATCGACAAAAACATATGCTTAATTATGTTTATATTATATCAACTAGTCGACGAAAACATGTGTCTATATCTCTAAAATAATGTGAAGTGCAATGCCAAACATGAAAACACAACGAGAATGCAGATTTAGACTCTAGTCAACAAACAAAAATGAAAACATAAAATTATCAAAAGTATTTGGTGTCAACTTTAGAACATGCATAGTGAATATATAGTACGATGGTTTCTAAATAAGCAAAGCACTAGCAAGGCTGAGATATATGATTGAAAAATAATGGGAAGGAAACTCAGAGGATTCCTACACCACAAAGGTTACATTATTCTCAAAGGAAAAGATGGTATAAGAAAAAGTAAAAAGAAAAGCAAAATCGACTATGTGAGAAGAACAACAAAAAGTTGAAGTATATAAATAGAGTAGCCCACATGCCTATATTTGTCAAGATGCATGTAATATATATATTTATGGAATTCAAAAATAATTTAAGTAACAATACGCGTCGAAGAATTGTGAGAATTAAAAAAAAAATACCAACATTGAAATAAAAACCAAATTAGTTAAATTAATTTATATATTTTGAGTGTGAAAAAGCCAAATTGGTCGATTTGGAACAACTAAAAGAAGATTAACTTCCTTCAAGAAAAGAAATTATGCTAAGAGATAAGAAGAAACAAAACAAGAACCAAACAGATCTGCAAGATTTGTTTTTTCTCAATTCCCAAGTATGAGCGAGTGAAGTTTATTAATCGCGTATTAACATTAAAATTAAAATAAAAATAAAAAGTGTATTAATCCGCGGAGCTGTAATCAAACCCTTTAACAAAAAAGAAGCTGTAATAAAACCCTAATGATGGGGAGCAAAAATATTAGAAGAAATAAAAAAATGATGAAGGAAACAAAAAACCCTAGATCTGAGTTACCAGATGAATAACAAGAAAGGAGAAACCCTAGATCTGGGTAGTGAGAAACCAGAACTTAATTTGACTGTTATAACAAAAACCACAAGAATCGGACCACAAATGTACTTGTTAGAAATATAGATCCAGACAGATATATAGAGAATGAGACCCAGAAACTGCAAAATTAATTAACCCGACATTGTCCCTTTTTTTTTCAAACCCTACTAATTAAAAGCCCTAGTGTGTGTGTGTGTGAGAGAGAGAGAGTGAGAGAGTGTGTGGCTTTGAACGACAGATACCAACCCTAGAAGAAATAGAAATAGAGAGAGAGAACATTACGCATCCGGCATCAATGGCGGACTTTTAGGGGTTTCCGGCAAATCTTGTTGATTTTCTTTTTTCTTTTTGTTTGGCTGAAAATGGAGAACTGAGTCATGAAGACCAGTCATATTTTTAGTTCAAAAAAAAAAAAAAAAAAGATCAGTCATATCCAGTAGAGGGAAGTGGCTCATTTTTCTTTCCCAAATAGTAATTAGTAAGTACGTACATTCCTACAAGGAAGTGACTCATTAGGTTAATAAGGCCAATTTAAGTATAATTTAAACTTAATTTCTTGGTTCTATAAATGAACCACCTCACTCTGTCACGGTGATATTTAGCATTGACATATTATTCACGGTTTTTTTTTTCTTTCCAACATATATTGTATTTTTTTTTAAAATCAAGAAATTTCAGATCTAAGCCCATAATATCTTCGGATTCGAGATCATAGGAGGTTATAATAAGCCCTTTTCCAATTGTAGGTGTTTGAATTCGAGACTTTCCTTTCCGATTTTTTCCTTTTGGATGGCTATAGTAAATGAGTCGACATGGTTAATAATTTTTTTTTCTCATTTTTATCCCTGCACACAAATTTTGACTTTGAATCAAGTTATTTTTTTTCTTTTTGTAATTTCGTTAACTAGTGCACAATTTCAAAACGATTGTCATGAGTTTTTCTACAAATTTACATTACAAGAAGATTTTTTTTTATATATAAAATGTGAATTCCATAATATCACAGTTAAAACAAGTGGTTGTGTAGCTTGTTTTTAAGTCAATGAGGTCAAGGGTTTGAACAAGATGTTTTACAATTTATTCATTTAAAATAAAGTATTAGCAATATATATGATAATGAATAATATCAATTTTTTTTTACTACTGTGTAACATGAACTATTCACTATATAAAATCTTTTTTTTATATAATATGTTAATATAAATATCAAATAGAATTTTTTTGTTTACAAAAACTCGGCGAAAAAGCTATGTTTTTCAAAAGACAAAAAAAGAATAAAAAAGTTTTTTTGTTTTTATACTATCAATTTGTTAATGATAAATGAAAATCCAGATTGCTTAGACTAGGGGTGGCCAATCCAAGTTTTGGGTTGGGTTGGGTTTTTTAGGTTTTGGATTGGGTTTGGGTTATTTTGTTTTAGAATTATTTGACCAAATTCGATCTACATAAAATTTGGATCAAGTTTTTTAGGTTTTAGATATTGTTTGGATCGTAAATAATTTGACCAAAATAAATTTATATCTAATTTTATTTGGGTTGTTTAGATCTTGTATTATGTTTGGTTATTGAATGTTTATAAAATAAAATAAAATAAAAAATTACAATAACATCTAAAATAAATTCTTAACGCCAATTGGAATAAATAAAATAATTTATAAAATCTATAAATAAAACAAAACCACTATCCTTGATATTATAAAATATAAAATNAATTTTACATTTATCTTTATTAATGTATATATTATATAAATAATATATGTAAAAACAAGATTGGATTTTATTTAAGTTTTTTAGTTATCTAAAAACCAATTCAAAAATAACCCTAACCCAAATTAGTAAAAATTATTAGATCTAAATAGATTTATATAGAAACTCATATCCAAACTAATTGAAGTTTTTTTGATTGGATTGGGTTGGGTTGCTTAGATTGGCCACCCCTAGCTTAGACCATGGACCCCACTCCAATGTATTTGTGTAGACACAAATCGAGTGTTTGAATTTATTTATTTATTTGCTTTATATTTTTTTATAAAAATTTATGGAGGAAAGCGAAGAGATGTCAGACTGTTAACTTTACTTGTTAGTGATGTTATATGTTAAATTGACTTGTTAACTTGACTTATTAATTTGACTTATTAACTTGACTTGTTAACGAGTTATACGTTAACTTTTCTTGTTAGCGATGTTATACGTTAAATTGACTCTCTTTTTTTATAACAAGGGGTAATTTGGGCCCAAACCCGACTAATCCCCTTGAGTGATATTGTCGACTAGCCCACTCATCGGATTTTCAAATGGGCCTAAAGCGTGGCACCATCTTCGACGGGTCAACTCACATGTGATTTTTGTTTCCAGTGGGAATTGAACTCAGAGGGGAGCGAACCAACGCATTCCCAAGACAACTACCACTATACCACAGTGAGTTGGTTACGTTAAATTGACTTGTTAACAATGTTATACGTTAACTTGACTTGTTAATGATGTTATATGTTCAATACAATATGTGTTATGTGTCACCACGCCATCGTACAAATTTGGGGGCTTCATTATGGAGAGTAAAATATTTAAACAAAGTCGTAAGCATGTCATAAATCCTATTAAAATGATAATTTAGTAATTAATTAGAAAACAGTAATTATAAATTTTGCTAATGATGTTAAACGTTTTGTTAGTATACTTTACAAGATTATAATTTTTTGTATGATATAATTGACACTACAAGATTTTAAGAATAGTAAACTTCTCAACAACAATTATCACAAGTGTTAATTAAGTTAACGATTGGTATCACTAACTTATCAGAATAGATGAAACAAACGAATGAAACTGCGGAGTACAAGTACATTTTATTATGTAGTTAACATTGTTATTTTGCAGTTAACAATGTTATGGTTATCGGTTTTAGTTAACATTGTTATCGTTTTAAAACCTTTTTGACAGACAAAATAAATAAATTATTCTCTCTCTCCAACACATTAAATGAACAACAAAGCATTTAATGCTCTCAGCCTCTACACTTTTCTCTCAGATATTAAAGACTACAATTACCAAATAAAACTTTCTAATCTAATTTCCAATTATCGGTTACTACTTTACTAATAAAGTTGTCAACCATTAGTATTAACTAAATTCACCCTTTAAAATTTGATATCAAAACGATGTCTTTTTGGTTAAAGTATTTCTTTCTTTCAATGACTCAGCTTCCATATCATCTACGAAAAACAATAGGTTAACGGAGTTAGTAGAAATATATGAATTGATTCGTTTTTTAATACATGTATGTAATTCAAATTATATGTAAGTGTGTATGTTTTAACACAGAAAACAAGTGCATGTACAAGTGTGTATGTGTAGGTCGGAATTGGCCGTTCTCCCATAGATGTGTACAAGTTACTCACGTAGTTTTATGTTAGCCATTTAGATTTGAAAATAGAATACGATTCATCCATATCCAATGGGCCAATATGGTAGATGGGTCCATTAAGATTGGAACAAACAGGCCTGAATCACTAAATCAAATTCAGATGTTTGGTCTGTCAAACCAGCCCACAGATTTGATGTCGCCTGCCTTGCTGCGGGCAGATCCACATGTCAAATGAAACTAAACAATAATTCATAGTTCTCGGCTCCTCGGTTTTAATAATTTAATTTAATTCAACATACACTTTTTTTTTATAAAGATTTTCAACATACACTTACTGATTGTTTGGATAACATATTTTATAGATGTGGTTGTGATTTTCTTATAATTACATGTATCATATAAGAAATTTTTTTTTTCGGTTGATCCGGTCAGTCCGGTAGGAATGCACCGAGGTGCTACATTATGGACTACTCTCAGGTTCAACGGTTCAACGGACACCATGAGCTCAGAGCTGGGCTCGGATCGAACGTCATGAGATCCAAGTGGGCCACCACACTGCATGTCCCGAGTTTAGAATGTTTTCCGACTAATACCAGGAGGTAACCAGATCGCTTGGTACTGGACTACCATGTAAACTGTCTGGACCAAAAGCCCAGACCCAAACTTTCCAAATAATTGTGATTTTTGTTTCTAAAGTGGATCGAACCCAGAGAAAATAGGATGACACCCCACCCAGATCGATCCAACCACTGGACCCAGATCGATCCAACCACTGGACCACGACGACTTGGGCTCATATAAGAATATTAGAATATTAGTCTCTCCATGTCAATTGTTTTTAATATAATACGATTCTAAACAAACCAAATTAATACCACAAAATTATAAGCAAAACTGTATAATTAATTTAAAACGAACACTCAAATCTGAAAATCAAAATTTATTTTGTGCAATACGATCCAAAACGTGCACTACGGTCAACTTCTATTGGATACACGTAGTGAGAATATTCACATATTTGCTGATTTGGATTACTTTTTGACGTATTTAATAGGGAAAAAATGTATTAGCTGAATATGCAGTTAGTATGTTACAAAATGAATATAGCCCAAGCAAACCATGCGCAAAAAGAGATATAATATTAGCTTTGAATTATATGTTTTGTTTTAAGTAAAAAATAAAAAAAATCTTTGGAGGGAGGCTACCTAACACTCCTGGATATCGTGCTTCCTAACTCCCCTTCAACAGCGATTCTTCTTCGTTAATTATTTGTACCAAACTATTTGAACTTTAAGGTTTAATTATTTAAAATTCATATTCTACCAATTTTGTTGAAAATGTTGTTCTTTATGCACATATATATCGCATTCGAGAGCTTTTGGTAATAAGATAGGGGTGTGGAATTGTAATGACTTTGAGAATTCATAAAATAAACAGAAAAACAAATAAAGAAAATCAAACTTGAAGCAAAACTTGATTATGGTGGGTTAATAAACAAATACATGTCGTTCCGGTCAACTACACTTAGCGTCCCTTATTGTTATAATTAATGTACCTTAATTAAAATTGGCTAACCACCCACGTCAAGTGTTAGGAGTTTTTCTATGGGATTGATAGGTTAATTTTTTTGATCAAGTGGACTATTGGACTAATTAAATGAGATTAATTGATGGATACACCAAATTAAAAGTGATAGAATACGATTATTTTTTTTATAGAAGTGAAAACGCCAAGAACGATTGCTTGTAGTAAACAAAAAAAAAAAAAATTCTTCAAGTACATATTGCCTTAGCCTAAGGCCCCTTAGGTAGTTCGATAAACAATTAAACAAACACACTAATCTCCAAAAATCATAAGCAACTTCTTCTTACAAAACTATAGTAACAAATATATAAACAGAAGATCGAGAGAGAGACTGAGTCAGAGTTTCACAAACGAAAACAAAAATAGAAAACCTCGGTGGTACCAGTCACCGTCGTGTTGTGTTGATGTTCAGTGACAAATTAAAGATCAAGTTGATGAGAAGCCAATGGGGTCCACTATCACTAACCCGACCCGACCCGACCCATCTCATCTGGTTCGCGAATGCTAGACTGAGACACGTGGTTCGCAACACGTAGAGGATAATGCAAGTCGTGATCATATAACAACACTTTACAATCGTGACTAGGATATAAATCCGAAACACATTTACATTATGCACTTTACACATTTAACATTAGGACCGAGTTGTTACAGAGCTCGTATTTAGAATTTCTTTTTCAACAAGTTTGTTTTTGTAAACTCTCGAAAAGTAAAGACCTCATCTAAAGTCATTTGTCATGCTGCATAACCTAACAAATCTAAATTGGGTTTGGCTGAATTAGCCCTTTTTTCGTCAATGACGGAATCAGCTTGTGGCAATATCTATACTCCTAATCAGCCTTATTTGCGTGGTTTGAATTTCTATGATATTATTGTTAATTGTAAATGCTGACGCATGTTTGTTGCGATTTTGTGATAAACATGGAAGGAGAAATTATTGCATACCGGCCAACACCTAAAGTTGAGTGGGTTTTTCACCTCAATTTATTGTGTTGCTGATATTTTTTGCCCCACCACTAGTGCTCGTCTTTGGAAAGAATAATAATCAAGCTTTACAAAAAATATAAAAACAAATAAATAAAAATGATAAGGATGAGCTGGCGAATTCTGTTATACAGCAATTCAAAACAATTTTTCTTATAGAACTCACGAATTGAAACAAATACTAATATATATTTTTGAATTGACAAATACTAATATTTATCAAGGAGTAAATTCAAACACGTTGGAGTTTTAGCAAAAGATCGTTGATGCATCTCTCTCGCATGCTCGTTAGGTTTCGTACACAAAACATATTTGAATAAATAGAATGCAATCATAAATCTCTTATTAAGAAGTCCTAATCATTCATGCATTGATATCATATTATATAAAACGAGATCATCACAAAGAATAAAGAAAATGTCAACACAATAAAAGATGTCAACGCAAAGGCTACCGGATTAGCCGGTAACCTAACATCCTTTTACATTATGGGACCTACATTAACGCGTGTATTTATATAAATATACGTAACCCCAACCATTTCAAACAAAGAATAATCGAACGTTTTGAGTTTAAAATCCCTTTTTCACTTGCCGGAGAAAACGACGGAGAGATGGAGAGATCGACGCCGGAACATGTCTCTTCCGCTCACAAGCGTTTAAGCGTGAGCTTTCTCGTCTCTCTCATGGTACTTGGTGCAAGATACGCAAGCCGAGTCTCGAAGAAGATTAAACTCAAGCCGACTAAGAAGCGAAATCACCTCGAAGACTATCTCGAGAACCCTAAATCTAACAGCGCAGGCGAAGGCGGCGGCGGAAGAGGAAGGTTTGGATGGAGTCCGGCACGGACTTTTTCGCCGATGAGAGCACGTCCTAAGGAGCTTTTGACGACTTTGAGCAACAAGGCGATGACTATGGTTGGCCGGAAAAATAAAGCATACGACGGTAGTGGAGGTACGCCGACTGCGGCGGAGATGGTGGTGGAGGAGGATGAGGAGGAGTACGGCGTTTGGCAGAGGGAGATTTTGATGGGAGGAAAATGTGAGCCGTTGGATTATTCCGGTGTGATCTACTACGATTGTAGTGGACATCAGCTAAAAGAAGTGCCTCCGAGGTCGCCACGTGCAAGTTTAGTGCCGGATCGCCCGACCCGCTCTTATGTTGGGTCATTGTTAAACCCGACGGGAAAAGAAATTTAAATTTTGATTGATTTTCTGTTTGGTGTGTCATCAGGTGAGTGTTAAATTCTCTAGAAGTTTCGTTGTTCCCTTGTTACTGATAGATGACATTGCATATTTTATGCTTATTATTGTGTAATTTATATATTTAATACGTTTGGCAAATTAAAAAAAAAAGTTTAGTGAGAAAAAATCCAATGTAATAGCGGCCTCAGTTATATCATCCGTTCATTACCATTTAAAGGGACCCATGGAAAAAGCGAATAAATATGGTTGAGTTATATTTATATTTGTAGCTTTTTATTGCGGGTATGTGTTATTAATAAATGGAATGATCAAACTTTGAATCCATTATGCGGTAAAAAAGGCTCCAATGATGGCATTAATTAGCCTTGTTAATGATTACAAACGCCAAACAAATAATCGCTATTTTAAATTACTTGGACCAAATCAACGATTGACGTCCGGCCAAATTGGGTGTTGACTTGAGGGCCTGACGCTTTTTGTCGGCTGACTTTAACCTCAAGTCATAATACAAAGAAGTCAACCCAAATGGTCCAACTATCTTAGATTCCTAATTATATAATATACCTAATGTCATGTTCGAGCGTGTTCCGTGCCGATTCTGAATCTTCAATGACTGATTCTTTCGATGTTAAATCAGCTACAGAAGGCAGAGCAATTTCTGCTACAAGAAATTGTCTTAGCTGCTAAAAGGGTGCCTTTGATAATTTGTGTGGAATTCGTAGGCTAGAATTTGTCTGCAAACCATCAATTCTATGAAAATACATGTGCGAAATTTCGAATCAAGATTTTTTAGCAGCTAACAAAATATAAGACTAATTCATGTATAGGCTTTTTTATCTTACAACACTTTCCATTTTTTTGTTTTAGCATATTATTTATTCTTGAGACAGCATAAAATTTAATTCATAACATAAAAAAAAATCAAAATCATCGACGGCTAGGTTTCTTTCCCTTCTCTCTTCTTCTTTTTCCCTTTCTCTGATCTGATCAGTTTTCCCACCAATGTCGGTGGGCTTCCATAGCCACGGCGTCGGTCCGGTTTATGTTTTATAGTTTTCTTCTTGCTTCGATTACGGTTCACCCTCCGGCTTAACTTGTTTTCCGGCGTGGAGTTTTGTTTTTGTCTTAAATCCAATCGTGCCTCGGTGTGGTGGTCTACGGCGTTTCTTCGCGATGGAGGGGCTCTCGGTTAGGTCGCCGGCAACGAAGTCTTTTGGCTCTGAAATAATCCAACGATGATTTGGTGGCTAGTTCTCGATTTACGGTGGTATGAGACAAGCGTCAAAGGCTCTCCGCGTTCCGGTGGTCCCTGATCTGGTTTTGGTTTTTCTTCCTTTTGGCAAGTAAAGTTACGATCGGGAAAAAAAATCGATCTTGTCTTCCTCGTGGGTTGAGGTTATGCTGGGCTTCAGATCTTTGTTGTTAGGTCATTGGTTTGTGTAGTGGTCGTTTTTAGTTTTTAGCTCAGTTTCCGGGGTTTTTTATCTCGCCGGCTATGATTCCGAAGGTTTCATATTCCGCTGGCTAGGTTCGCGGGGGTTCATTTCCCGCTGGTTATTGTAATATTGCATGTTCAAATCGTTGCTAGTTTGTGGCGTTTGATGGTTTACGGACAAGTTTGCTAGACTTAGCATCAGCATCTCTTCTTGAGAGAGTACAACGTGATGCACGGAGGCGGAAGCGGCTTGAATGGAACATAGACGAGTCGGTCAATGATTATTTTGAGTTTGGGTTGAATCTTAGCATATTTGAGTCTTTATTGTTATGATTTGATACTAATTATCCTGTAATTCTCCATGTACTTGAATATCCATCGATAAAATATCTAGACGATTAAAAAAAAAACATATTTGCATTCGACTCCGTATCATTATTATTTTCTTGTTAGATTCAGTCTAGTTTTATTTTGGTCAGAGATTCAATCTAGTTATTAATATAAAACCATTCAAAGATAGACAATTGTCATATTCACAAAACGTATAATTAGGGTTGTAAATCTTTTAATTGTTTATAGGAATACAAGGTTCTAATTAACCTGAGTTTTATTTTTCTTTTTCAAACTTTGACGAGACTATTATCAAATAAAAAAAACTTCGTTATTAGAAAAAGGACACAACAAGGATGTAGCATATGTTCTTCCCTACCGTATGAAATAAGCAAGGAATACTCCTATCAATCTATCATGCATTGCTTAGAAAACGCGATCTTATGTAGTTATATTATATACTTTCGTGAATCTTCGAAATTTATTATTCAAACATAACCGAAAGAAAATTCAATTGACGAACACACGCACCCAAAATCTTAAAAAGCTTGTACATAACCAAATATATTCTTTTTTTCTTCTTCTTCTTCTTATAAACGGAAACAAAATAACAAAATGTAAGACTACGTACCATGAACCGTGTTCAACCTCCATACACCGATCCACGATCGGTTAATAGTACCCTGAACCAGACCATACCGACTGGTTCAGGTCAAGCACCAGGGGCCGCATCTTTAGCCCTGCCGTGGAAATATCCACCGTACTCTCTAGCGTAATCTTTGACGTGAGAGGCCGTGTCATAGATCCGACTACGTGCATAATCCATTTGATCCGATCCCACCGGGTGCATTCCCCGGAAATAACGGTACGTCCACCACACCACGGCCACCGTTCCGACAAGAAACCCGGTGACGGTTAAGAACCCCCCAACGATGACAAAAACGGGAATCCAGATCGGACTGGAGATGATGATCAGCGGAAGAAACACAATGAAGCCGATCGCGGCGGCGGTCACGGTTACACCAAGGAGGAAGAGGAGGATTCCGCCGGAAATGAAGAGAGCAAGGAAACCAAAGAGCTGTGAGGAGGTTGGTGAATGAGATCGGAGAAGGCGGAGAAGCGAAGCGTAGGGGCTGTTGCAATCGGTGGTGGTGCTACCGGTGGTGTTGATACCGTAGATGGGCCAATATTGGGCCTCGCCGCTAGAGAACGTTTCCGCCATTGTAGAGAGTGATTGTTGCTTTTGTGTGGGTTACAGAGAACAGAAAGAGGAAAGGGTAAAACAAACAAATGGAGGATATATTCAGCTTTGAGGTGGCATTCATGCAAGGTTTGCAAACACGTGGAGATTGGTCTCTGTTTCATTTTGTCTTCAATCGGTATGTTGGTTTAGATTCGGTTTAATAAAGAATGCATTGGTTGGGTTTGGTTCTTGCCAAAAAACAACAACGTAAAAGGGCCAGTGGCAACTGAAGAACACTAACCAAACCTTCAGGTTACAAGAAGAGACAACAGAAAAAGCTACAACACCGAATTGTGTACCTTAATGACAATTTATTTGTTAAAAATCAGTAGTAGCCAACGCCTCTAAGCTCAGAAGAACTTGGCTGCTGCATATCACCAGCTTTTCCTAAAAACACAACTCGGCCTGGAGCAAGAAAAATCAGAGATCAAGATCTGATTTTTTCCAGTTAAATATGTACAATGCTAAATCTGCGTGAACAAAATCGATTTCTTGGAGTTGAGGCATTTATACCGTTTCTACGAATTGCGACTTCTCTTATACGTCGAACCAAACCAGTGACTGGATCAGTGAAAATCTTCGTCTCCAGATTACCCTCCAAGTAAATAATTGTGCTGTTGCATAGAACACGGATATGTTTATTCATTGACACAAACATGAAAAAAAAGAAAGAAAGCTACCATTTTGATTCTAGCAACTAAAATCCACTTACAGCTTCATCCTTTTTTCACCGACATGAATCTTAGCAAAATCAAAATATCCTCACATAACCTCAAAAGCTAAATATGATCTCAGAAGAGAACTAACCCGGGTTCAACGTTCTTCAACACAAGATCTGCCAATCGTTCAGGGTAAACAGAGACACGGTGCCACTGCACCGCAGAACGGTTCGCATACTCTCTCGGGTCTTCGTTAATCATCGGTCTCCGGTTGTTCCTGATCCCACCGGTTCCTACAGAGAAGAGAGTGACTGTTCTGCCACTCTTCAGCTTCTTCTGTAGTGGCAGCTGACCCACTTGCCCCACCAAAATTGCCTGAGTTTCGCCGGAAAATTAGTATAATTCACTTATAAGCAAACCAAAGGAGACCAAAGATATTCAGAAACTGATTAACATTGATCATACTCGGAATTAAGGAAGCAAAATTGCAATGATCTCCATGGATGATTCGAGAAAAACAACAAAAAAACGGATACAATTTCCGATAGATATGGCTATAAAAACCCTCGAAAGCACAAGAATCAATTGGAAGTTTGGAACTAGAACCGATTTCGAGGGGAGGAAGTTTGGTACCTTGAAAATGCCAGCATCAAGGCCATTCTCGAGTGGACGCTCTTCCATCACGCGTTCTTCTCCGGACACTCGAGACATTGGACCCGAATCCTTCGGTTCAAGGTGCGATTCAGTGTCCGAGTTAGCCGATAACTCGTCCAAGTCGGAGTCTTGGCGGGATGAGATGTTGTTGGTGCAGAAGGGCATGGAAGATTGAGAAAATCTAGGGTTCGAGAGAAGGGATCGATAGAGTCTTCTCGAAAGCGTAGCCATTGAATTCGCCATTTTAGCTCTTCACTGAGTTTTCGAATCGAACGACGAATGTACGATTCTGGGTTTAACGTCTTAAACCCTAAAGTGCTCGAAGCGGAGAGAAAGTAATTGGAACATTTTGGGACAAAGAGCCTGAATTATTCAAAATCTAATAATATTTACCAAAACTTACTTCAATGACAGTTTCAACCCCAAATTGAAAATCCTTTGAAGCAATATCAGAAATGGTCACAAATCTAATTATTCCAAATCTAATTAATTCATTCGAGAGCAAACTATACGCAAGTGATCCATATTTTCACCAAATGTATCTTTAATGAATCTTTTTGAAAAACACATCGTCCACATAATTTCAATTTTGTAATTCAGAATAAGAAGCAAATATCCCATAAAATCAGATATTACTCAACAACTTCGAGTCATGTTGTTTTCACAAATTATCTTTTTTATTCAAAAAAGTAAAATACCAAGTCAAAGATATATCCATTAAACTATCCCTCAAGATGTGGACAAGACTAACAGACCTCGAAGTCTCACTCTTTTTAAACTCAAAACCTCGAGCGTTCACAAGCCATAAGAGCAGAGAGAAAAAAAAGTCTCCATAAATTTGATTTCTGCCAAGAACAAATCCCCTCTTTTTGTTAGAGCTCCCTTGATATCAATCCAAAAACAACAAATGGGTTCACTGAAGAAGATCACTCTCGTTACGATTCTTGTATCATTCTATATGTTTTCATGTGTTTCAAGCACTGAATTTGAAGTTGGAGGAGAAGATGGTTGGATCGTACCAAATTCTTCGACTCATGGAGATATGTTTAACCAATGGGCTTCAGACAACCGGTTTAAAGTTGGCGACACTATCCGTAAGTATTTTTTATTCTTTTTTTGTATGCAAACTTTCATCTTTAAATATGTAATTTCTTGTGGGGATTTTTTTATTTTGATGAAGGTTTCAAGTACAAGAAAGACTCGGTGTTAGTGGTATCAGAAGAAGAGTACAAGAAATGCAAGGCGACTAAACCGCAACTCTATTCGAACAACGAAGACACGGTTTTCAAACTAGACCGTCCCGGTTTGTTTTACTTCATTAGCGGTGTGTCGGGCCACTGCGAAAAGGGTCAGAAGATGATCATAAAAGTCATGGAGACGGAGTCTTCGTCTGAGTCTCCTCCTCCTTCCTCGTCTTCTTCATCTTCATCATCTTCATCATCTTCTTCTTCTTCTTCATCTCTCCCGGCATCGACTCCCAAGAAGAGCAATGCCTTGAAAACTGGAGTCCAGTTCAGTAGTTCCGGTTTTGTTGTCTTTGCGATTATGGTTGTTTCAGTTTTTGGTTTGGTTTAGTTACAGCAGATTTTAGGCCGGTTTAGCATTTTGTTCTCTTTAGGTTTTCATCCATCATTAGGCTGCTTCGTTCTTAGGCAGTGACTATTCCGAATAACTACATTGTCTAGGTTTCAATCAACATGTTCTCACTTTTCTTGTAGTCTCATTATTACTTAATAATATTATGTTCTTTCCAGTTTCCTATATTTGAACGTCTTAAGTTTTTTTGTTATAAGAAAATAATCTCTAGTCTCTAAAGAAAGCTGCCATTAAATTTAATTAAACAATTCTTATAACCCAAAGAAGTATTACAAGAAACATTTCATCTAAAATTAAAAAGCACAGTACTGTTACTCTTTAGACAAAACTTGGTGGTAATAAATAAAACAAAAAAGGTTTCCAAATGAGGAACAGAACCCTAATATTTTAGGCCGGTCTAGACACTTCATGCCTCTTTAGGGTTGGACTTGCCTTTGCCATAGGGACTGTTAGAAGAGAAGCCATTGCGACTTTGCTGATTCCTCGCCTTCCTCACTTTCCCAGCTCCGCTTTCTATGTTCAGATTCACTTTTGGAGGCGAAGAGAAGCAGAACGATGCAGCAACCGCCTGTGACATCCAATGACAGAAATATGAAAACCTGGTATCTTCTCACCCCGAAGCAAAATCTGTGCAAGAACAATAGTTTATTTGTGTTTTATACCTGGAGATCGAGTCGGTGTACATTAAAGATGTCTTTCAGAGAATGTGAATTGTATGCTGATATATAGGCCCGGTACGCCTCCTTGGCTAACTTGTTCAAATTATAGTCGTTGGCAACATACTTCTCCTGCAGAACAAGAGCAAGAAACGATGTTATTACAATGAATCCAATTACAAACGAAAAGCTATTCACACACAACAAATAGACTGAATCAGAACTATTACCAGCGCAGATCGAACATTCAAAAGTTTCTTCTCATTGAACTCAAGCTCTTTTACAGGTACTTTTGCAGCCTGCGGGTTAATGTACAAATCAATAAAACAAGTAGCTTTACCCACAAAAAAGATTCCAAATACCATTCAGACCTTAAGGTATCGAATAAACTGAAGCTCTTCAGGGATCAAGACAAGCAATGCCTTTCCCTTTGCTCCTTCTCCACGGGCAGTTCGACCAACCCTATGGATATATTCCTGTAAACAACAGAACCACGAACAATCTAAGATGCACACAAACACACAGAAGGGGATATAGAAAAACCAAAGTATTTCTCCTACCGTTGGCTTGTCTGGAGGATCATACTGTATAATCCAGTCCTACAGATAATAATATTCAACACAATATTATTTCAATATTGGGTAAATAAAAGCGTTAATAATCAATGCCAGAACATAGTGTGGATACGTACCACAGAAGGAATATCGAGACCGCGAGCAGCCACATCAGTACATAACAAGATACCTTTTTCTACTTTCATAAAGTCGAAAAAGGTTTTCGTTCTTCGGTTCTGATCCAGTCCTCCATGGATATCACAGCTATCCACCTTGATTAGTTTCATGATTTCAGCATGGAATTGTACCGACTTGCACGTCGAGAAGAACACCATTATTTTTTTATTTAAGTTCTTTTTCAAAAAAGAAATTAGAAGCAGAAGTCTTTTTTCGCTCGGAACAACACAATAGCCTTGCTCCAATCCTTCATTTGTCACCTAACAGTTTTGGAAACTTAATTAAGTAAAATCTCTGTAGCATCCTACTTATATTTCATTACCAGAGTGTTTCTTTTGATTCATACCTTGCGTCTACCATCATCGACATCAACATGAACAGGAGACGTCAATGACACCCGAGCAAGATCTTGAACCTGTAACGATTCACCATAACTAAGTAACAGCAAATACTAATAATGACAATACAGTAGCTAACAGAAAAATACCTTAGAGGTCTGGGTGGCAGAGAATAGTGCGGTTTGCCTAGTCTGCAGAAACATGGTAAGACCTTTAATTAGAACAAAATGGCACATGATTTGTGTAGACATTTTAACATACAAAATCCAACAAAAACATCTCGCTAGTGGATTTTTGCTGAGGAGAATAGCAATACCATGGCATGTTGCTTAAAAGGAAAACTTTACACAAAAAAAGGAATTTCTGATACTGAAAGGTTAGAACTTAGAATTTATCTAGTTTTCTCATTTCTTCTTTTGATGAACGTTAATTAAGACCCAACGAGATGATTTACCTTTGGTAAAATCTTTAGAATCTTATTCATGTCTTCCTCAAAATTTTCTTCCAGTATCCTATCAGCTTCATCGATCACAAGGCACTGTGCAATTTATAGAAACATATATAAATATAAATATCCATTAGAACCATATACAGCTTAAAGTCGAATATTCATATGTCAACTATTAGTACGACTACAAACCAAACTAAAAATCTAATTATAAGCCAAACATTCTGTAGTTTTCCCTCTCTAATTCTATCACAGAGGCGGCAGAATGAATACAGCAGAAGCTGCTGTCTAAAGTTCATCTATGGCTCTTTTACTTGTATTGTTGGTCTATCAAAAAAGATGTCCACGTGGCTCAACGGTAATAGTTTTCAACATCTACTTCACAAAAGGAAGACAACAACACGGATCATATGGAAAAAGGACAGTACCTTCAGGTGTTTAAAAATGAAACCCTTTGTATGTTGAAGATGGTCAAGAAGACGACCCGGAGTTGCTATCAACAAATTTGAACCATTCGCAATACGTTGTGCTTCCGACCTTCTGTTATTGCCACCAATAACCATGCTGACCGTATGTGAATGATGCTTGAGTAGCTCCTCCGCCACATTTTTAGTCTGAGATATCAAAATAGTACCGTGAACAATGGGGATGGGAGGCCGCAGTAACATACAACAATATTCATACTTTACAAATCCAACGCAATCGCAATGAATCATCTACATGAGAGATGAGAACCTTGCAGAATTGTTCTACCTAGCGCATTGCAAGAATTACAGGATATCTACTCACAATTACAGTATGGTCGATGCTAAGTTGAGATGCCTTAGGTAGATATAAAGGGGATTTACCTGAATAGCAAGTTCCCTTGTGGGGCAAATAACGATCACACCAGTCCCATTGCGAGGAGAGAAGCGCTCTTTAAACAGCAACTCTACAGCCGGTATGAGAAAAGCAAGGGTTTTACCAGAACCAGTCCTGGCAGCACCAAGAACATCTTTTCCCTCCAAAAGGGGCGGAATTGATCCGTCTTGAATCTGAATGATGGCAAATGATTAAGAGACTTAGAAACATACTCTGCCACAAAAAAAAAAAAAAAACTCTGCCACTAGACCCTGTTTTGCAAATCCGGTTTAAAATCAGAAAAAGGTTCAGAATTACGTACTTGAGTCATGTGCTGAAAGCCCATCTCCTTGATAGCTTCAAAAGTATGTTCAGATAAGTCCAGGGATTCAAAAGTTTTATTAGTCATTATCCCTTTGCTGACAACCACGATCTCCTTCTCCTCTTCTTCTTCGTCTTCTGCTACTGCTTCCTTTGCTTCCACCTCTTCCTCTTCATCTTCCTCTTCCTCGACTTTGCCTCTCCCCTGCAACTTCACTTTCTTAACCTTCTTTTCCCTTTTCTTCTGAATTTCATCTTCCTCAAAGTTGTGGGTTTCTTCTTCCGCCCTTTGCTGCTCGTTCTTCTTCCCACGGTTTCGCTTCCTTATCCTCTTCTTGAGCTCTTCAGTGGATTTCTTCTCCACTTCAACCATGTCTGCCCTCTTTCAATAAATCAACCCTCTGCAGAAAAATTACAGACTTATATAAATGGAAAACAGAATGTTTTTAATCTCTGAAAGAAGGCCAGTTTTAAGACAGACCGGAAATTAAGGTTTCTACATCAAACAAGTCTATAACCAGATTCTGTATCCTAAAACCGTGAATTTCGATTCTCAATCCAAAATTTTAGGATTGTATAAAGTTTGTAAGAGCCCGTGTATTACAATAGAACAGGAAAAATTAGGTTTCTCAAATCCCAGTACTTGATTTATTATCGATACAGACCTTGGAAAAGGAATTACTACTGCAAAGAGAAACAGTAAATAAACTTACAAGTAGAAACGAAACCGCTTGAAGGATGCGATAGCGAGCAGAATTGAATAATTTTGCTTGGGAGAAACTTGAGAGATGGAGAAGGAGTGAGAGATGAGAGGGAAGAACGCGGCGCCGAGAAATAAAGGTTTAGGGTTTAACGAGAGTGTTGTAACCTTCGAATTGTTTTTTTAATAAATCTTTTTTAAAAATTCTACACCTATATGACTATATCAGTAATTCGTTAAAATATTAAAATGTAAAGAAAAATCTTATCTTATTATATAAAGCTGAATCTGTCTCAACGTGAACCTGACACGTAAGATAATTCTCAATCACGAGATCGTAACATGTGTCGTTGTTAATTAAGATCGCGACATGTGTTAAAGTAATAATATAAATTTTTTATTGTTAGTTGTTTATTTTTTTAAAAATAAAAAAATAACAAAAAATGAAAAAGAATTGTGTTTTATATAATGGAAAGTTATTAAAAAAGTAAAGTAAGAAAGAAAAAAAACTACCAAATAAAAAACGTTAAATATAAGAAAATATATACGATTCATCTTATTATATAAAGCAAAATGTTTCAAAGTTAGTAACTCGCATAATCGCGACACGTGTCAAGTCAAACGATTAGATTTTGACACGTCTTTAATAAATTTTAAATTATATTTTAACACATAATATTAACATTAATAAAATTAAAATTTAAAATCGGTTCCTAATCCTAAAAAGTAAATGGGAAAATATTAATTATGTTTAGATTAAGGAAATTTAACAAAAAAAATATAAATAAAAGCCAAAGTTAAAAAACAAATGTTAGTTTAGAATAAGGAAATTAAACAATTTATTACAATCCTAAAAACAAAAAGGATTAAAAGCCAAAGTTNNAGAAATAAAGGTTTAGGGTTTAACGAGAGTGTTGTAACCTTCGAATTGTTTTTTTAATAAATCTTTTTTAAAAATTCTACACCTATATGACTATATCAGTAATTCGTTAAAATATTAAAATGTAAAGAAAAATCTTATCTTATTATATAAAGCTGAATCTGTCTCAACGTGAACCTGACACGTAAGATAATTCTCAATCACGAGATCGTAACATGTGTCGTTGTTAATTAAGATCGCGACATGTGTTAAAGTAATAATATAAATTTTTTATTGTTAGTTGTTTATTTTTTTAAAAATAAAAAAATAACAAAAAATGAAAAAGAATTGTGTTTTATATAATGGAAAGTTATTAAAAAAGTAAAGTAAGAAAGAAAAAAAACTACCAAATAAAAAACGTTAAATATAAGAAAATATATACGATTCATCTTATTATATAAAGCAAAATGTTTCAAAGTTAGTAACTCGCATAATCGCGACACGTGTCAAGTCAAACGATTAGATTTTGACACGTCTTTAATAAATTTTAAATTATATTTTAACACATAATATTAACATTAATAAAATTAAAATTTAAAATCGGTTCATAATCCTAAAAAGTAAATAGGAAAATAGTAATTATGTTTAGATTAAAGAAATTTAACAAAAAATATAAATAAAAGCCAAAGTTTTTTAAAAAATGTTAGTTTAGAATAAGGAAATTAAACAATTTATTACAATCCTAAAACAAAAATGATTAAAAGCCAAAGTTAAAAAAAAAAAACATATTTCAGTTTAGAATAAGAAAATTAAACAATAGTTTACAATTCTAAAAAGTTAAAGTTTTAAAAAATGAAAAACAATTAGTATTTCTATTTAGATTAAAGAAATTAAAAATGGAATACAATCCTAAAAAGAAAATGAATTCTAATTCTCTACCTCTATATAACCAAATTGATAGTTTCTCAATTTCACAATCAAACAAAATTTTCATAATATTTTTCGTTCATAAGTTGCATGTAATCTTTTGTCTAATAGAAGACATGGTTACGTAAATAGAAACTTCATGTTACGTAAAGAGAAAAGTTTGATCGCGCCACGTGTCAAGTCAAACAATCAGATTCTGACATGTGTAAAATAAATTTCCAAAAAAAAAATTCCAATTAGTTATTAACACATAATATTAACAATAGAATGATAAGTTTATAATCGACTCATGATTGTACAAAAATAAAATTACTAAACAAAAAATAAAAATAAAAAGTAAATTTATCCTAAAAGCCAAAATTAATTTAAAAAAAAAAATTAATAATGGAAAATTTTAAATCGATTAATACAAAAAAAACTTTAAAATTCGGAAAATTTAATAACCGATTCAGAATCTTAAAAAGTAAAGTTACTAAAAAATAAAAAAAGTATATTAAATTTATTCTAAAAGACAAAACTAATATAAAAAAGGAAAAACAAATCCTTAGTTTTTCCATTTATATTAAGGAAACAATTAATTACTAATCCTAGAAGGAAAAAATTCTAATTTCTCACCCTTATATAAACCACAATTTGGTAGTATGTCAATTACACACCAAAAAAATTAAAAGTCCAATAATAGTATCCAACGCTATTTACTGTATATGGTTCACCAAATTTTTCCTTCAAGTATATATTTATTTCATCGGAAATTCGTTTCTAAATTTATGTATTATATATTTTCACGGGTGATCTAATTTTGTTTTCTATTTTTTCGTTTTTAGTTTTTTTTTCACGGATTATAAAATATTAAATTACAAATCCGCATATACGCGGGTACTTATCTAGTAAATAATAATGTTTCAATACTGACCAAAAAACAAAATGTTTCAACTGGTTGGAAAAATAACCAAAAGTTTCTTCTACCGACTTTAGAAAAAAAAATGTTTTGATCAAACAAACATGCCCAAAATTTAGATCCATTTTTATTTTATTTTGGTTTGATGTGTTTATCATTTTTATTAGTGTATTTAAGTAATTTTTACATGAATTAATTGATTTGATTATCTAAGCTCAAGAACTAGTCAAAATTAAGATAGTTAACGAAATAACTCTGTTTCTTGCAAATTGCAATCGATCGAGCGAAAATCATAACATTATTTTTCTCAAATATCATCTATGTTTTGAAAAGTATGGTATGGGCAATGGAATACTCAGAGAACATAAGGCAGGAATTTTAAATTGTCTGAGCTCTTTCACTAAATTAGAAATTGAGCACGAGGAGGAGGAAAGGAAAAAGAGAATAATTTTTATCGCAGCAACAAATGGTGTAATCAAATATAAAAATTGATATTATCACTCTCAGTTATGTTTATGGTTCCTTCACATTATAATGTTTTGACTTTCTTGGTGTGGACTTTCGATCTCTTTAATTAGTTTTTAGTTGAGATGTTATAATCTCTTCCCTTTAGCTAATCAATAATGTCAAAAAAAAAAAAACTAATCAATAAGAAGATTTAAATAAAAATCAATGTTTATGAACGCTAAAATAAAATATTTAAAAATAAATCTATCAACTAGAATAAAAATACTAAACGCTTGTGGTTAAGTGGCAGGGGACGAGCCTTGGACGCTACCACGTTCCGGGTTCGATGCTACGCGAAACTAACACACATTTGTTTCGAACACCTACATAGATATGAGCTCATGCATTAGGGTCCATTTAAAAACCGGGAGGGATCATATCCGTGGGTTGCCCTTCCTCAGGGATTAATCTAGGTCTTCTATAAGACTGAGATTACCCTGAGTCACAAAAAAAAACAAACAAAAAACTAGGATAAAAATACTACAAATTAAGTAAGACCGGTTGTAAATTGTAATGAACCATTACTGAAGCAAGAGTTTAAGGGATTCATTCAAAAAAATTAATAGGAAAAATATCACCATCACCACCCACAAGGCGTTATTAGTTCAGAAAAAAACAAACTAAATTCTTAAGATAAAGAGTAACTCATCATATAAGCTTAATGTTTTTCTCAAAAAATACCAAAAAGAAACTAGGCCTAAAAAAAAATAGAAGGAAAAGAAGAGCCATGCAAGCTTTTTCACTCATCATCAAAGACGATCTTCTTCCCTGCAAGACAATACAAAAGCAAGTTTATGAGAAAAGATTCTATACAAGCCAACAAAATAAGCTCAAGGGAGAGAAGAGGAAGAGACAAACCTTGGGCTGAGGCAAGTACACTTGGTTTGCTCGGTGTTCTTCCACGTCCTCTATTGTTGTCCCTTCCACGTCCTCTATCGTTGTCCCTTCCACGTCGTCTATTGTTGTCCCTTCCACGTCCTCTATTACTATTCGCATCAGCACTCTCTACTCTTGGTCTAGCCTCGCTCACCATTATGTTCCATCCTCCAATTTCACTTCCGGTTAGCTCCAATGCCTTGTTGAATCCATCCTTCAAATCTATGTAAGCCATCCTGAAAGAATAATCAAGACCACATACGTTCCATGAGTAACATCATCATCATCATTCACCAACGGGGTAAAAAAAAGTTACAAACCCCCTGCTAGCACCAGTCTCACAATCTGTTGGAACAGCAATCCTTGTGATTTCTCCACAAGCACTAAAATGATCTCTCAAGGCACTCTTGATCTGAAGATGTTCCGAACAGATTTTTTAGTGTTTGCATCAGAGTATTTTTTTTAATACAAATAGCTGTTATAACATGTAGACTTGGTTTTAAAGAAAGTTGAAGATGAGGATTTTTACTTCATGTTCACCAAGAGAAGAGTCGAATCCTCTAACAAAAATCGTTTTACTTTGGCTTCCTTGTCCTTTGTCCCTGCTGCTCTGGTAGTTGCGGGCAGTATTGCTGCAAAATATTCCAGCAAAACGATGTTAGCCCGGAAAAAAAATCATACACAATCAACTTTCACAACAAGCTCGTATGGCAGGTAAGAAAAGTACCTGCTTCCTGGAGTATTGAACTTCTCTTCAGCAAAATCAAGCCGAACATCGCGGCCTAGTAATGCTTTACCGTGCAGTTTTAATGCCTACATTCAAAACATCCAGCGATAGATCCAGTCATAATTGTAATTCCAATAACACTTTAATGATTTCCAAAATAATTAATAACAACTTACCTTCTGAGCTGCTTCTGCAGAAGCAAATTCAACATGCCCAAATCCTCTAAAAGTGCCATCTTCATATGAACCAAATCTAACATCGACAATTTCACCAGCTTCTTTGAAGAAGTTCTCTCTGTATATGAGTTATATGTATCAGGCAACCAACATTTTATCGGAAGATCCAGAAGAAAAAAAAAACATTATATATATACTTACATGTCAGATCTCTCTATCTGATAGGAAAGATTTCCAGCAAATAGTGTCCTTGGTCCTCCTTGAGTCTGAGTGGGTGGTGTCTGAGTAGTTGGGGTCTGAGTGGTTGGTGTCTGAGGCTGTAATATATATATATATATATATATATATAAGAAAAACATTACATAAAACATAATAACCAAAACATAATCATAACTAAGGAATAAAATTCATAACCAAAATTTCTTGGATGGAGTTTTTACTTGTTTTGTATTTGATTTAGGCTCTGCCTCCACCATTTCAATATCAGAATCCTGGTTTTGATGAAAAGATGATTAAAGTTAGAATAAAGAAATTATATCATACATTCTATATAGAGCTACTCTTCATAGGGAATACATAAAAGAAGTAACATTATTATTGGCAGGCACCTTTTTCTTTGGAGTTACTTTCTCATCCTCACTAGATTCATCACTACTGCTTTCTTGTTTAGAAGTTTTTGTTGATGAAACTTTAGCCTGTATAACAAGGCAAAACATTTTGCTTCTATATATTGACTTGACACTTATGCAACAAAGATTAATAAAATATAACTTGGCGGAAGAACATACCTTCTTCTGAGGAGGTTTTTCATCATCACTTTCCTGCAAGTAAGGCAATAATATGGACTAGGTAAGTGTATAGAATTAAAGACATCACAAAACCTTAAAAGAGCCAAATCTTGAGAAATTTCAAATCAAAAGTACACATAAATTTTTATCCTGTTTTATTAATATATATACGAAGAACTAGAAACTGTGTCAAAACAAACCTCATCATCAGAATCCTCCTCTGATGAATCTGAATCTGACTTGCTTTTAACAGAAGCTGGAAGCTTTTTTGTAGCAGGTTCCTTTTTTTATACACAAATAAAGTAAACAAACAATTACTTTTTTCCGCTAATGGTTTCTGAATCTAAGTAACAAATCAATGATAACTTGGAAGTATTTCCAAACCTTTTCATCTTCTGATTCATCCTCTGAGGATGATGAATCTTTTGCAGCTGGCTTGGCATTCTTAACTACTGCTGGTTGCTTCTTAGGAGAGGCAGCTTCCTAATTATGTTTTATCAACAAACAAAACTGTAAAGTAAGCACATGATCATATTCCTGTACAACATTGAGCTAACAATATGTAATGCAATTCATACCTCATCCGAAGAAGATTCATCCTCTGATGAACTGCTCTCGGCCTTGGCCTTGGCATCCTTAACAGTTGTTGGTTGCTTCTTCGCATGGGCGGATTCCTAAGTATGTTTTATAAACGAACTTGCAAATTAAGACGATGTCCTAAGCAAAAATTAAGCATGTGTCATGAAATTTCTCTAACTAGCAATGATGCAATTCATACCTCGTCTGAAGAAGATTCATCCTCTGATGAGATGCTCTCTGCCTTGTCTGCTTTTTTAACAAAGGCTGGTTGCTTCGGAGGGGCGGATTCCTAATTACAGTATATATCAAGAAAGGAAAAAAATTGTAGATTAATATGAAATTCCTCTAACATTAACATTGAGCTAATGTGTAATGATTCCTCTCTACCTCGTCTGAAGAAGATTCATCAGATGAGCTGCTCTCTGCTTTGGCTTTCTCAACAACTTCTGGCTGTGCAGCTTTCTTAACAATTTCTGGTTGCTTCGGAGCGGATTCCTAATTATAAAAAAAAAATATCAAAAAACAAATTGCAGGTTAAGCATATGACGTGACACTTGTCTAAAAGATTGATAGAAGTGTAATGATGCAATTTATACCTCATCCGAAGAAGAGTCGTCCTCAGATGAGCTGCTCTCTGCCTTGGCTTTCTTAACTGGTTGCTTCTTCGGGGCAGGCTCCTAATTATTGAACAAATAAATTGTAAAGTAAGTCCGTGATACCTTTTACCATAAAGAGAATGTTTATGAAGCAATCCCTACCTCATCCGAGGAGGAATCTTCAGAAGACGAGTCATCTTTCGTAAGTTTCTTGGCAAGGTCTTTCTTAGTCTGAATGTTCACAAGAAGCAAAAAAATTTAAGCTTGAATATAGACAGAACATTGTCCAGAAATTAAACTCAGCATAACTAAAGGTCTAAACAAATTAACAAAGAGAAGATTGAAGTTATACGTACCTTCTGTTCTTCTTCCTCGGAATCAGAAGAATCGGAACTGCTGGTCTCTACCTTCTTCTTCGGTGGTGCCTTTTTCTCAGCTTGAAACTCTTTCTTCTGCTTCTTCGGATTCACTTTGGTGTCCAGATCAACTTCCGCATCTCTCTTACCTAAACGGGAAGAGACAACAAAAAAAGTCAAAATCTAGTAGTCATCAACAGACAAAAAGTCAAATTTCATGGAACCCTCTTTGTACACAACACAAAGATACACTTTTTTCATAGTATTATTATGATCATCTGATCTCTAGTGTTCATGTAAAAACTACAAAACGCTAAGAATCAATAGAATGCACAATTAATAACAAGTTCGACATCAATAACGTTAATTCTTTTCATCGTTCAAACAGAGGGAACAGGATAAACAAAACCACAACAAAATTACAAAGCGAGAACCAAAACATCAAAGGAAAAACACAAACAAAAAAAAAAAATTCTTACCTTTCTTCAATGGTTTCGTTGTTGCTTCGACCTGGAAACAGAGTTTCGATTAGCTTCGGTGAAAAAAAAAACAGAGAGAAGAAAAACTAGAAGGAGAGAAAGATGACTACCGTGGTGGCCGATTCTTTCTTAGACTTGCCGACCATGATAACTGCTGGAGATTGACAATCGGTACTGTTTATAGGTTTTTGAGTGATTAGCGACAGGGGCTTCAAGATTTTGGTGTTTAGGGTTTTATACACAGATTAGTATTTATAGCTCTCTCTCGCGTCCTGATTTTGGGCATAAAAGTCTTTTGATTATTTAATTTTCCTTTTTCCCTTGTGATATGCGATTGGTTAGACACTTGACTCGCAAGCTTTACCAATTGCAACTCCATTAGACCACCATTCGTAAAGAATCAAGTTATTCAAAGTGATCATTCCTATACAAATTGGTCGTTGACCAAAAAAAAAGTATACAAATTTGGTGTTGGGAGTTGACATTGACAAACACAATTATTTTTAATCAAATTATATGTACATGCCGAGAATTCTTTTTTTGTAGAAGTCAGATTATTAAAACCAAAACAAAACAAAACAAAAAAAACTCAAATTAATTTACAGGCGTTACAATAATTTTTTTTAATGCATTGTAATTTTACCCCAAAAAAAATACATAATAGAGGGACCAAAAATAAGAATAAAACATTAGGAGAGCCTAAAGATATGCAAAGTAAATTCATTTTTGGCCGCTGTGTGTTCAGACTTGTTCTCTTCTCCCTCCCACTTCCGATCAAAAATTTCCCGGTGTCAATCGTCGCTATCGGTGGAATTCGTTACCGGAAGAGTGCTCTACAGAGTTAGAGAGAGAGAGAGAGAAGGAATTTGAATTTCTCAATTTCCTCAGATGCATATCTGTAAAGATAAAGATGGTCAACCCTAAATACTTGTGAAGAATCGGATGCTTTGTGTCATGGTCAAGCGATCCCAGATTGAAAGACTGAGAAAATTGGACAACAATATATCAGATCTCTGTGGAAAGACCGTAGCTTTTAAGGGAGCTTATAGTTCTGTTCTCCGAATCAACAACGTTGAAGCTTCCCCCAAGATTAGAGATTTGACAGAGAAATCAGCGGAAACGTGGTTTTTCTGCTTGCTTCATCGATTAGCAGATGATTGATGGGTTTTCTTCTGCAATTGATACGTATTCTATTGGTTTAGTATTTTGATATATATAGAGAGGGATGAAGTCTTGATTGTGAGACTCGTCCAAAGCTATAGGGAAACACGTTTTGGGTTTTGTTTGATTCTTGCGATTTCAATAAAGAAGAGCTTTTGGGATTTGTTTGTGTTCTTGATTCTTAACTCTCATCAATCTTCTGCGATTTCTGAAGAAACCTTGTTATTTTTCGTATCCCATAAAGCTGCTAGATATGGAAGAGTCTTCCCAGGTTAGTGGATCCTTCTCTCTCTCTGACTATCTTCACTGAATTGTCTTTTTAAGTATTTCATTTCACTGCACTGTCTTGTATTTCATCTTGTGATGCCTGAGTATGTGAATACAATCTTGGGATTTTTGGCAAGTTTCAAAAATCGTGCTTGCTTGTTTTCCCGAATTAGGGATATCAATCTGCTTACAGTGTGGATTTTTGAAAAACTTATGAATGTCTATAGGGTCTTGTTATTTAGTTGCAGATTATATGCTTGGAAAATGCACAAAGAATGCAAATTTCATCAAATCTGACATTATATGTGTGATGCATATCCTTTATATTAAAGCTTTCTTCATGAATGGGAATGAAAGCAAAGGTTTTTAACTTCAATCATCGGAATCTGGTAGAAAATTGCTCAGAGAACATAATACTGTTTAGGCCGTCATGAAGCTGTGTTGTATTAGTGTTAGTGTTTACACATTGAGCTCATCCGATAGTAGAGTGACCCTTGCATAGTGGGACTGTTCTCTAAGATAGAACTGTTGCTTTTTTTTTCCTCTAGGGGAGTTTTGTGACAACCATAAATGAGGATTTTGAAGCAATTTGCTGGGGCTGTGGACTAAACCTTGTTCTTCCATCATACGCACCTGTTTTTAAGTGTGGTTGGTGTGGTGCAATCACAAATCAGAATCCAGTCAGACTTGAAACCAAAAGATTTGGTTTGAGACGTTTCCGTGACCGGTGTTTTGTCGTTATTCTCGCTGTTTTTATGCTCTTTGTGATATGTAAGCTCCTCTAAATTATCCAAGAATAACATCAATTTAGAAATGATATATGCCATTTTCCTGTTAAATATACTCTTTTGGAAAATAAACTGCAGGTGGTGGGATTTGGGCTGCGTACCCAGTCGTGTTTTCGATCAGCTTGGCTTGTGGGATTTTCCATTCTTTTACAACAGTGTCTCTGGCGACATCAACATTATCAACATTCATGATTGTTGCTTTTAAATGCGCGGGGAAACCAACAGATATTCTTTATGGAACCCACCCTGGAGTAGGGAATGGCACACTTAACAACTATACCTTTTGTCACTACTGCTCCAAACCAAAGTCACCTAGAACCCATCACTGTCGCACGTGTGGCATGTGTGTCCTGGACATGGATCATCATTGCCCCTTTGTAAGTCTCGTGGCTTTTGCTGTTGTTTCCTTAGTGACTTATTGCCAATACCAGCTTCACATATATTTCTTCGAAAGAATTCAATTTAGAATGGCTTTCGAGTTTGTCATTTTAGATAAATTACACACTTGTACCAGGTTTATCATTCCAAACTATTTCATACATTCCTTTAGTCTTCCTCAATCATAGAGTGCTTGGTTACTATACTTGGTTATCAATACCTTAATATGTGTCCTTATTTACTGGTTAAGAGCTTAAGGCTAATGACTCTCCTTGTGTTGTATTTGCAGATTGGGAACTGTGTTGGTGCGGGTAATCACAAAAACTTCATCGCGTTCCTTATCTCGGCCGTCATAAGCACAATCTACGCTTCTGCTATGTGTGTGTATTCCTTGATTCATATCTTGCCACCTCTGGAAAATGGAGCAGCGTATGCATCCGATGTGGCACATGCTAATAGTTTATCAGTTCTGAGAGCGGTGAAGAATATCATGCTTGCTTACATAGCCAACGCTATCTTCATCTCTGTTCGAGGCCTTGTTCTAGTCTACCTCTTTGTGGCGAGTGTTTCCGTGGCGATTGGGTTAAGTATTTTGCTGTGGCAACAGCTTAGCTATATCTATGAAGGCAAGACTTACTTAAGCCATTTAAGTTCTCAAGGAAGAGAGGAAGATGGTGAAAGGAGCTGCAGGAATCTTTTGACGTTTTTTGGGTGTCCATATTCAATTGAAAGGCATTTGCCAACTATAAGGAACTTGAGGAAAAGACATAAGACATGAGAAGAAGAAGAGAATGGTGAAGCCAATATGTTCTTTCTGTTTCCTCCTGCAACATTTGGAGCTTGTTTTGGTCATTCAGAAACATTAATTATACTTGGAGCCAACAGGTAATGGAGATGAGCAAAGTTTGTATCTCGGTTGTGAAAATTCATGAGCATAGAATATAGTAAATTTTGTTTCCCTGATATGCCTTGAACTCAAGAATAACAGTATCTGAGGGGTTGCACAAATATCTTTTTAGCACTCATTTTATGGAGCTCAAGGCCTTAAAGCTTCTGGCTATCTTTCATGCACTTCTCCATACTTTTAACATATCCCACCATCCATACTTTGTAGCAACAAGGAAGTTCTACAATTAAGCAGCACTAATATAATACACACCATTCTTCAAAGACTACAAAATGAAAACACAGCCTATGCTAGTCGTCTAGGATTCTGTGATAAAGTAATTCACAAAATGAAAACACAGCCTATGCTAGAACACAGCCTATGCATTATATAACTATTAAAGCTTCAAGCTCTGTTCACCAAAAGAGATTGCTAGAAAATGGTTGGCTTCCCAAGAGCACTCATACTTCATCTTGGCCTTAAGATTGCGGTTAAGAGGTTAAAGTTGCCAGTCTATGGGGGGAATCCCCATTTGCTCGAGTAGCTGGTTTGCTCGAGAGAAATGCCTGTTAAAAGGTGGAACACTCATGTTAATTTAGCAGTTGGGACAACATAAGCACAATGCGCAGACAATTGCAAGTTATGGCAGGAGAGAAAAAAAGGTTTAGTGGACTAGAGCTAACCTGCAGTTAAAGAAGCCTCTGTGCGCCGACAAGCCAGATGGATGAGCTGCTGTGAGTATATGATGTTTATTCCCATCGATCAACCTGCAATAATCATAAGAAAGCTTGCAGTCTCATACAAGATAAACAATGAAGATGCATAGGCGTAAGAAATCTACGAGTTTAACTGGTCCTGATGTTTTGGCGGTTGAAAATGAAATTTCAGTCGCATTCATGAACCAAACCTACTTGGATTTCTCTTGAGCGTATCTTCCCCAGAGGAGAAAGACCACACCTTCCTTCTGCTGTGAGATACTTTGAATAACAGCATCAGTGAATTGTTCCCATCCTTTCTTTGCATGTGAATTCGGCTGTTTACTCCTTACTGAATTAGAAGGCAAGATAAGCGACATGTGTATGAGAAGAATTGCAGGATTTTTAAAAGTTTATATACTTATAAGGCCATCACGCGATATCAAACATTACCTGTAAGAACAGCATTTAGCAGCAAAACACCCTAAAAAAGAGAGTCAAAAACTTAATTGCTTGATCTTTCTTCTCCAAGTAAACTGACAATTGATGGAACAAACAAGTAGAGAAAACATCGAGTTACCTGCACAGCCCATTTCTGTAGATTACCATGACGAGGGATTGAACAGCCAACATCTTTCTGAAGCTCCTTAAATATGTTCAACAGGCTAGAAGGAAGCTTTTCTCCTTCGGGCACAGAGAAGGACAAACCCATAGCTTGACCAGGTCCATGGTAAGGATCCTAATCAAACAGAGGAAAACTCGTTAAAGCACAACAGGAATCCAGAAAACTCCTCGAGGAAACCAAAGTTCATTCCAAATGATGTACCTGTCCGATAATGACAGCCTTGACTCGATCAAAAGGAGTTGTATTAAGGGCATTGAAAATCAAGTGCTGCGGCGGATAAATCGGAGGGCCTTTACAGTCAGCGATGATCTCACGTTCAAGGAAATCAGAAAGGTTTTGGGCGTAGTGTTTATGCAATTCTCCAGGAAGAGCTTTAACCCATGATTCTTCTACTAAGAGCTCACTCAACGGCACGTAGCAGCTTCCTTCAGCTGCAATTTCCATCCCAAAATCAATCAGAATCGCAAAACCCCTAGAAAATTTTCTCATTGTCGCGGATACTCACGGAGACAGTAAATCAGCTAAAGCAAAAAAAAACAAACCTTTCGCTTTTGTGACCTTCTCGGTGCAGACGGCGAGGTTGCGCTTCGATTTGGCAACGAATTTATTGAACTCGGAGCGAGAGATTTGGTCGAGTGTAAGGCCAGACGAATCGTCGGCGACGGGATTGGTAACTGTAATGCGAGGCGGCGATTTAGCTGCAGAACCCAAACCGCGGGACCCACCGGCGGCGGAAACGGCTGGAAAAGAGGAAGAAGACGAGGAAGCTTTGAGGCGTTTGGCGGGTTGAAAAAAATCCATTAGGGTTTTAGATGTGGACGAAGCCATCTCCGTTTCAGAAGTCAATTCACTACGAAGGAGATATTTCAGAGAAGAGAATATTTAAAATGGCGGGAGGGACGGTACAGGCCGGTTAAAACCGGTTCAGAGATCAATCAGTTTGCTGCTGCATCCATTTTTAAGAACAATCTGCTTAACTTGGGACAATTCCAATTTTACAATTTGGAACTTGCTTTCTTTCAACTGTAGTCGTTTAAGTTGAAAAGAACATGAACAAAAGGGATCAAAGAAAAAAATCAACATTGTCACAAAGAGATGAGGATCTCTGAAATTGGACTTTGTTTCTATAAAAAGACATAAATACAATCTTGGTCTATCAGACTGGACCATATCATTATCTCGAAATTTTATAAAAAAATATTCGGGACAAAATCTCTACGGTATATCTACAGAACTGAAATATGAAAAGATTAAGCAGGATTTAAGAATACAGTTACAGGATTTTCCATTGCAGCTCTCAAGCTTCATGATGATGGCAAAAACATGAGAGTCCAATATAAATTAGGTCTTCTTGACTTTGCTGATATATGCCTGGAGTTGACGACAGAAACAAAACAACGGTTAGGAACATCGTGTGTTTGCGGTAGATATAAGATTTCGAAAGCAGAAGCTAAGGTTTATGTATGAAGGAACCTGAACGAGCTTGGTAAGCTTTGGTTTCGAAGCGGATAGATAATGGTCAATCTTCTCCTGAGTTTGAGGAACGTTTCCACTTTGCATTGTACCAGTCACTTTCTCAACTACTTTCTTCACTATGTTCTTGTAACCATCTTTGTTCATCTTACCTTCTTTCCAAGCTGGTTTTAGAAGCTCCTTAACAATCTCAACAAGCGCAAACTTAAAAGCCCGCATTCCTTTTGGGTCATTCCCTTTCTTGTTTTCGTCGCTCCCATCATCGTCATCTTCATCATCATCTACGACGTTCTCAGCATCTTTGGTGTCTTCTCCAGTTTTCTTACCCTCTTCGTCTTTGCTAGCTTCATCAGTCTTTTTGTCTCCGTTTTCCTCAGAAGCCTTGGGATTTAGCGCTAGTTCCTCAATCCCATCGACATCCCTTACCTGTGATGCAGTAACCACTTGGACTCCTTCAGTACCAGTGCTCATCCCAAGCCCCCATACCAGATTGGGATTATTACTCACGGAGTTACTTTGAGTATGCAACGCAGTAGTAGCCTGATTTGGTTGAACAGCCATGGAAGATTCTGAATGCAAGGGTATCTGCAATGCTTGTGTAAGCTGTGGAATGGGCTGTCCATTTGCAAGAAACTGCGCTATAGATGCTGAGATGTTGCTAATCTGATCGATTTGTTCCCTCGTCACAGTATTTTGGACTGGAACAGGTTTCTCCACAACTGAATGATAATTATCTTGATAAACTGTTCTACTCTCAGGATTGCTTAAGTTAGAGCCTACTGAGAAATCTGCAGCAGTAGCTATCACTTGTTGACTTCCTCCAGCGGTTAGTGAGTTTTGGTACGGCAACACATTATGATTCTGATTGAGTACTTGAACGGGAGCGATGTTCACCGGGTTGTTGTAATTCTGATGCGAATCAGCTATCGGTTTCTCAACCATGGGTTTGTCACCATATGAAAACATACCACTACTCCTCTGATCACAATTAGTCACCAGATTATCTTTGGGAACTCGAGATTGTGAACTCTGACCAATAATGCCAACACCAGGCTCTTCCTTCATGGAGTTTTTCAGATTATGAGCACCATAATTCCAATCTGGAGACATCTCCATATCATCAATCCAGCTACTACCGTTCCCTTTAGTTTCAGAGATTCCCTTACTGGCACGAGAAACTTCGATCCCACCGAATTTTCCATTATCCAATCTTTCAACATCATTCCATCTACTAGGACCACTATGATTGTTATTGTCCTGTCTATAAAAGTTGTTGTCTTGAGGCTGCTTTCTATCAGCACCATGATGAGAAAACCTGCAATGCTTGCCATTACGACAGAACCCTGCAGCGAAAAATTTGCACGGGATATTCGAACTCCTGTGGAATACTCCCTCACCATCACCATCCCTTCTTTGTGTTTCTTTCTCCCCTGTCAACTCACTTCTGTTCCTTCTCAATCTCGGATCTGAAGCGCCATTATGTAAATGCTCCCTTCTAGAACTATCCTCGGGAAAATCAGTATCATAGCCGGACGACCTGGTACCTTTCATCATTGCCTGTTCTCTGAAATCATCGGTGTGATATTTCATTTCTCTTGGCTTTCTAATTTTATCTTCCCAGCCATAATCGCTGCTTTGACCACGGCCTCTCTTATTAAATTCCCTGCTTGGCAGAGGCGAATCTCGTGTTCTGGTCTTGTGTTTATCATAAGATCCTGCATCTCGACTTGCTCTATAGACTGGGCTTCTGCTACGGCTTCTACTTCTGCTATAACTTCTACTACCACTCCTGGAAAGGAAAAAAAAGGAGACTTAAAAGTAAGAACTGAAGAACAAATAAATAATAATCTCTACTTTTTACTTATTGTAATAACTCTCAAACACTAACCTATGGAAAAATTGCTGCCTAGTTTCATCTTGTTCAGAATAATAACTGTTATCGTTATTCTGTGCAACTCCGCTTCTACTCCTAGCTTCGCCCGAGTGCTGATCGTCCACAGCAGCAGACCTCCTACTACTACCATTACTCTCTCCGTTGAACCGGACAGGCTCGGGCTCCTTGTTGCGGTAATAAGAACCTGAATTTGCATTTACGCTAGAATGATGAAGATGTGTGTCTTCCTTAGAGTCCCATTTTGAAACATGTTTCCTTCCCGAACCACTCATTTTCACCCCTAAGGCTCACAAACTAATAGCACCAAGAATCAACAGGAAATCTGCAGAAAAAAAAAGTTCATAAAGAGAGGAAATTAAGCAAAGAAGTAAAGGAAAAGGTATGACCAAATTTAAAGACCTCTTAAGTGGAAATTTCTGGTGTTGTCACATATGAAAAACAATATGGTTTTTAATTTTAATCTATCAAGTTGCTTAAAAGCACCATTGAATTTCTCTGTCATAGTCTCATTGTATAGATCTCCAATAATGAAACCATTCATAGCAAATAGAACCCACGAAATATCCAACCTTTAAATGTTATGCGAGTCCATTAAACTCAGAATCCAAGAGGAAAAATCTTGTCTTGCAATTGAAAAGATTGATCTTGAGATCCTCATAAAAAGTAAACGATGAAGTAAGTGAAGAAGCCACAATCGTGGAAGTACATGAATTGACCCGAATTTGAAATTGGTACTAAATAGAACCTAAATTGAGAAGAAAGCTAATGCGAATGGAAAAAAAAAAACAAAAACCCAGGCTAAATTGAACCTACTTGGAGCTTAATAGACAAATTTCTCGAATATAACTAACCCTTAAATCAGATTTAGACAAGGAACGAAACAGCACTCACTTGAATTCGAATAGGGCTTGCCATCACCAACAGATAGAGACAAACCCTAACACCGAGCTTCTTCTTTCATTGACAAGTCGTCGGGGCGTATCACAGGTGAAGCTTCTTCGCTTCTAGGGTTTCCAGATAAGTAAGAATCTGCTCGAATGTACGATAGAGAGGAGAATGAGAAGAAGACCGACAACGAGTTTAACTCTTGGTTCTTCGAATTTCCAAGTTCTAGGTCTTTTGTTTTTAAGCCTCCAACGACAAAAAAAAAAATCTACAATTTCTTCGCTGAGATTTTTGCTTCTGTGTGTGATGGTGGGTCCGGTCCCACTTTGAATGTAATTAGCTCTTCGGTGAATCTAACCGTTGATTTAAACTCGTTTAATATCAGCCGTTGGATACTTCTTAAACAAAGCCGAACAGCAACACTTTATTGCTAGCTTGGAACAAGTTAGATCTTTTGTTATTTTTTCCATTTTCCATTTGATTTTATTTATTTTTTTCCCTTTTTTGTTTTTCCTTTTATATGCAACAGATGATTAGAGAGCGATCTCTGATTGTTTTTAAAAAAAAAACTTAGAAGTTTGCCATTTAAAAAAACAAAACAAAAAAAAGCTTGCCATGGGATTTATTAAGCAAATATTAATGATATAATAAACAAAAAAATCTCAGAATAGCTAAAGAGGAAAGTCATGGAGATTGGAGACATTTATTGAAAGACACAACAGCAAAATCACGTAATAGTCACATTGCATAGAGCGAATAATAATCAGACATAATTGAAAACACAGAGATTAATGAATGTCTCAAACTGATAATTGCATCAACCAAAATATATATGAATATGCATCTAAAGTTAAAACAGACAGTGTGAGAGATCAAATCTCATAGAGATCTAATTAAATTTTTGTGTTGACGATCCATATTGAAAAACGGGTGCTGCTCTTTGTGTCGGAAATTGAACAAGCTGATTCGAAAGACCATTGGTGTTAATGTTGCTGTTGTAGCCGTACATGTCCATGTTCTGCAACCCGTTAATCCCAGTTCCTTGCGCCCAAAGTAAACCGGGATAATCATCCACATTCGTGTTGTTGATCCCAGTTTCTTGTACCCCAAGATATCCAGAGTAATCTCCCACTTTGAAATTCTGACAAAACTTTTTTGAAAAACCATTAACACTGTTGTTGTTGATGTTGTTGTAGGGTAACATGCTCGTGCTCGGAAACTCACTCGTTCCAGATTCTTGTACCCCACGCAACCTCGAGTAACTTTCAGCATTCGAATTCGGATATATCGTCAGGGGATTCGGGTATAGTGTCAGTGAATTCGGGATCGGAGCCAGAGATTGCCCTTGATTAAAATCTGATGCAGAGACTGGGATTTGCGATAAAGTATCATTTGCATGGTTAAACCGATCCATGAAAACATGGTTTGAATGTTGTTGAAGATAATTCATCGCAGCAGCATTAGTAGTAGTAATCATCTGTTCTTGATCAGCCATGTTCGTGTTACGCATATTCCTCTGTTTCTGAGATTCAACAACAGCTCGAAGCCTATGTTGCATTATGGTTAGACTGCGTTCCAAGGACTGAATCAGTACCCAGAGTTGCTCTACGGAGTAATGATTAAACCTCGGATCCCAATCTGGATACTTGTCACTGGATCCAAATACCACCTTCTTCTTCTTCTTTTTCTTCTTCGAATCATCCATATTGATCTTCTCGAGAAACTGGCGAAGATCAACTCGTCCTTTGCGTCGCTTCGTCTCGCTTAATTCACTGTACCTTCGAGCCATGTCGTTGACCTTCTCTCTGTCTTCAGGCCATGTTTTAAGCTCTCCGTCTAATCCGTAACAGATGACGCAGACTTCGATTCCACAGAGAGTTGAAAGCTCGTAAGCTTTCTTGAAGACAGTCTCTTGTCTTTTAGTTATGCTTGTAGCTTTCGAAGAAGAAGGTTTCTGGAAGAGGGTTTGTTGAATTTGGGAAAATTTAGTAGTTTTCTTCTTGGTCGGTGATGAAGACGAAGAAGAAGCCATCGTTATGTTCGTGTCTGTAATTGTGAATTGAATGAAGAGTTGTGATCATTGTTCATATATTTCCGAATATATATATATAGAGAGAAGCTTGATTCGAGTTTTTTCTATTTTTGGTACCCTCTCTTTCTCTCTCAGTCATTAATGTTAATGATAGCTGTAAGATACGGTTTCCCTTTCTTTATATGATTTTCCTTTTAATTAATTTCCTGTAAGAGGGTTTGTTGACGATCCATATTAGGAAAATTGGCTAAATAATAAAGAAACCCTACAGATACATACATACTTACGCATATTACTGTATATTGTATGTATCCATACTTCACAAGTGCACAATTATGTGTAATTACATTGCTAACATTGTTAATATTTTTTGGTTCGTATTTAAAAATTAACTTTATAATTGGTTTCTTTAAATAAATACTCAAATAAATAAATAATAACATAAATAAATACATGATAAATACGACATGTACGTACGTTCATCATGTTGTTAAACGGCAAAAAAAAAAAAAATCATTCCAATTGAAAGAAAAACTATAGGGTAAAAAATTAGTTATGCATCTGACATTTACCTAATCTCGCAGCAAAAAAAAAAAAAAAAAAAAAAAAAAACTCATGATATTTAGTGATATTTATGTATATGTATCGCGTCACAAGTTGTGGCCGGGAATCGAGGATCTCCGGGCGGCGGTGATGGCCGGTGGGGTCGGTACAAAAAACTCGTAGTCGGTCCAATTTGATTCGCCCCAATGGCGCAACATGCTTTTCCAATTACACAATTTATCGATGCAAATCTTGAATCTCGGGTCCTTTACTCTTATCTTCCAGTGACCGTCGGCATAATTCGCTGCCTCGGCTTGCCGGCGATCATATTCCAGCTGTGCCTTTTGCTTGGAACGCAAGTAACAGAATTGGTGAAGCTCCTGCAAATTATCATCACACATTTATATGTTTGCATTTTTGAAAACGTGGTTCCGCTATTTTTTTATGATTCATAACATTCATCAAGTTTTCACTTTTTTTTTTGTTTAATGTATGATACACATGTTAAAAAATGTAACTAAGATTAATAAAAAAAAGTCATTAATCTACACCAGTTAGATTTTTGTGATTTTCAGCTGAAAATTGTTCACCTCAAATGTTTCTGCTGTTTTAATATTCGACCATCTACATCCGTATGTATCGTATCAATCATCACTTAAGTGTGCAAAATGCCAAAATGCAAACTATAAACCCACGGCGATTTTCGTATAAATGGAGAAAAAATGTTTATCCTAAAATTCCGTGTATTATTGTTTTAAAAAAAAATGTTTTTGGAAATTGATCTATCTAAATGCCAAAGGTCGCTTTAACGTCTACAAAAGTATGTGTTTATGAGTGAAATTAGGGCCTAAGACAAAGATGTCGTCGTGTGATGTATCATACCTGTGGCATGGCGTCGTGAACCATCCACCATCGTCGGTGAGCAATATCTGTCGCAAACTCAACGAATATGTCGGAGTTGAAGTTACAGTCATAGTCACGGTAACATAGCCACGGCTTCATCCCAAGGTAATGAAGAACATAAAGAATCGGAGGCTCTGCTCCAAACAGATCTGTTTTCTTGCGTCTCACGTCATCTTCATCCCCAACCCAAAAATGCTTCAAGAAATTCATATGTTTCGGAATCCGATGCCACCATGTGAATACCTCGTTTAAGTAACCTTGATCTCCACCGTTATACGACTCAATCTCGTTTATATGCTCCATAAGAAGCTGAAACGTGCAGTTGCAAGGCTCGATCACCATAACTCCTGAGTTAAACAGAGTTCCATTGTTTCCTGTTGCTGAGATCTCAGGCATTGAGAACAAGAAATCGATGTTTCTCAAGATCAAGAGATCTGCGTCGATGAAGATGATTTTGTCGTAATCAGTGAGTTGCCATAGTCGGAATTTGCTGTAATTCCACTCGTTGTAAGCATCTTTCTCTGCGTTAGGGTTTCGAATCCTCTGTATCGTCCGGATTTGCCAACCCGCGGCTTCGAGTCCACTACGGTGATAACCGCTGATGTTGTCGTCGACGAGGATCACGAGGTCTCTCGTTGAACCGGACTGTCTTATGCTCTGAGCTGCCGCAATTGCTCCACAGACGTAAACGTGAGCCGAATGAAGAATTGTTGCGTAAGCTTCTCTTTTAGGGTTTCCTAAGCTTGGTCTCTCTATAAAATCCATGGAAGAAAACAGAAACCTGTAAGCTTAGCATGATTAATTTTCAGATCGAAACAAGTAATTTAGGGTTCTTTTTTTTACCTTTGATGCCGAGAGGAAGAGAGAGCTCACAAGAACCTAACGGAAGCTGAAGCTTGTCTCTCAAAGTATCAAGGTTAGGTTTATACAACCAAACGTCACCTCTCCGAGACACAAGGTCCTTACACCGAAACAGATTCGGAATCGGGAAGCACCTAGAGACAAACAAAACGTGTCCCCTGAAAAACCCTTTCGCCGAAGCGGCTACCGTTGCAGCCGCCATCTGCAGATGCAATCTCCCGACGTCTCTCGACCAGTTCCCTTCTTTCCGACATGGAAGCTTCACGACGATCACATCGAGTTTTCTTGTAGGTACTTTGATCTTCGGGAGATTGGGACAAGCAGGGACCTCTGTTTCTTGTTCCTCATCGATCCACTCTGGGTAGAGTGCGTCCCAAGTCACGTTCTTGTTTGCGTAGTCCAGATCCAATACGACGACGTTTTCCTCTTCCTCATTGTCCTTAGTGGTGGCTACTTCTCTCCACCGTGGGATCTCTTTCGAATCGAAATTTAAGACACCGATCGTACGGCCTTCTTCAACGCATTCAAGGGTTTTGGTCACATCGTCCCAATTAATGTCTAGGTCAGAGACATATCTTGAATCTTGTCTTCTCCATATCCATCTAGTTTCCACATATGGTCGTATTACATAAATCAGAACTTTTAGTATTTTGGTAGAATAAATTTCTATTCGCTATAACTTGGATCAATAACGGATAATTATAGAAAGAAATGATGAAATATATATTTCAAAAATAAATAAATAATATTGTAAGCAAACGAAACTCATTTGCATTTGAAAATTTGAGGTCAAGATAGTTAATTTTGGCGATGAAAAAAAGAAAAAGATTTACCGAGAAGAAGAGTGGGAAAGAGAATGATGATAAGCTTCAGGGGAATAGATGATGGTGAAGAGAGTAGCAGATAGAAGGATAAACAAAAGAACCTTCACGATCTGAAACTTGCTGCAACAACAACAGCTACTGTTTTTGTCTTGTGTCGGAAAATTTATGATATTAAAAGGTTTCACCATATCCGATCTGCCACCGCCTTTGCTGTTTCTCCGGAATCTCCTCTTGCATATTGCTTCACTGCTTAAAAGTTAAAACACACAAACACACAAAACTTTAGACAATTTATTTCATCTAACTTTGAATCATTTATGGATAATGAGAGAGTAAAATGTGCTTACATGGAAGCGGAGAGGCGGCGCCGAGAGTCTCCGGTTGTGGCGGTGGCTGCGGCAGCGGCAGGAGAGTTTGCCATAATAATAATAAAAAAAACTTGGTGGATTGAGACACTAGAATTGGACAATTCGGAGAAAGAGCAATATAGGTGAGACATAACGTCTCTTTTAATCTTCTTATATCAAATTTCCTTTGTTTCTATTTTTGTTTTGTGGAAATAAGAGAAATGTATTTTGGACACCCACCTTATCTACGAATTTTTTTTTTGATTTATTCTTTAAGATGTTTGAAAAACATGATTTTCCATTATGGATAATTTTGCACGCTTGCTTTAGTTTTTAAACTCCATTCTGAGTTTAGTAACTTTCTTAGTATTGATATATGTCCACCAATCTTTAATCGTTTCTTTGTAAAGATAACCATAAATTTATGTTCAAAATTATAATAATTTTAAAAAATCAAGATTTAGCCTTTTTAAAATAAACTTAAAATACATCAAGGCACTATTTTTCTTTTGTTGACAACCTTGAGTCATTGTTTATGACATTGGTGTACGCGTGCACCCATGATTTTTTAGCAATATAATTAATCAATTGTTTAAATTTAAAAACTTTCTGGTTTTGGATATTTTGAAACATAACCAGATATATTAATGACGTGTTTTAATAACAAAGCAACCGCTACTATTAACAATCAGAAATTGATCGATAATACCAAAAAAGATATATAACGTGATGTTAAACCTTGGTGTCAAAGTAAGGTGAAGATAAGGTAACACAACAAGACAGCTAGCACAATAATACATTGATTCATGGCTTGCAAGGTTCAGAGGTCCTTTCAAGAACTGCTTCCACCAAACTTTTTAGTGTTTTATGAAAGGTCGATAGATCGACTGAAAAGGTACCCTAGAATAATCTAAAATATTAAAGACTATTCCGGGTTTAGAGAGGGTACGGGTTTTAGCCCAAAACTTTTTGGTTATAAAAAAAAAATAAAAACTTTTTATCTATCCCAATGTATATATTAATCTTGATTCTATCGTTTAACCAACTGAGATTAGTATAGAAACAACTGCCGCTTAATCAGTGTAAGCTCATATTATATTCTGACAACTTATGAATAATGTTTGAATATCTTAGCTGAAAAGGAAAATCTAATGTTGTCAGGAACTTGGTCATAAATAAAAGAGGAACTTGGTCAATGAGGAATAGATTATTAATATAATAATTATTTCTTGTGGGTCGACTGTCACGTCTTTATGTCACCGATGGATACATTTGACGCATTTGATCCAAAGAGACTAAATTACATAAGTTTTTTTTTTTTTTTGAAAGAAGGGTGACTAAATTACATATAAGTTTGTTGTTAACATATTGTTCACAAGCTTTTTACTAAAAATGCTTAATATATTCGCTTATGTAAAACATGTATAAACGGCACTAATTCAAAAAAAAAAAAAAAGTTAAAGAAAATCGTATATGTGAGGAAGAGTATCTGATTTAAATGAAGTAATAATAAAATGATTGATAAAATCCGAAAAATGGTACGAGATTAAATAGTTTAATTAATCATCTTCTAAGCCTCATTGACACTTGGAAAGACAAAGACAGGGAGGGATATGTGTCGATTAGAGGACTGAAGGAATAGCTGAACACATATACAGGAGAAGGTGGGGACTTGAAAGCTCAAAGAATTCTTTTGAAAGGAGCCTTGCATCCATCGCTACGTATGATTCAAGATATTATATTAGCAACACAAGTTTTATTCGAATATCCAATATAATTATCTCAATCACTAAAAATGTGTTTCTTCATTTGTGTTCAGATACTGTATTAATCTTTCCGCACATACACTGATCATACACATATACGTACGTTCGGATGAACATGTTGTTGACAAGTGACATTGTATTGGAAGCAAAGCAAAGCTAAGGTATTTTCGTATGTTGTACATCTTTCCTTTCCAAGGGCCTACATTTTCACCAAATACTTTTTTTTCGTGACTTAAGTATAATTCATTTGAAAATTGTGAAATTCCTAAAAGAAGTATTTAAAACTAAAATTATAATATATTATAGATCGTTTCTGAAAACCAAGATCAAAATTCTATAAACGAAAAAAAAAATGGATCAAACATTCTAAAAATCAGTTGTCGAACTTCCAGACGTTTGAAAACACAAATATCATACATAATCTTCTTAAAATCCTAGAAAAAGAAAAGTTAGTTCACAGAATGATCAACGTTTTTTCCTTTTTATGGCTGACAGAACGACGGCGCTAGCACAGATAATAAATTTTGATAAAATCACCGTTTAATTTGACCAGTTAACTCGATCAACACGAACTAATAGAATTATTATTAATGCATATCTTTGTGGTGTTTGTATGACCAGTTAACTCGATCAAGACGGTCTACTAATAGTATTAATTAATATTAAAGCATATCTTTATATCACAGTTATTCTAGTAAATAACTACAGAAATCGGAGGAAAAGAAAGAAAAACAAAGAAACAGATTAATCATTTTGTGGCACATATACAAGATAGAACAGAGAGGACCTAGCTAGTGTAGATATTTTCCTTATGCCAGCCAACACTAAACCATATATATTCCATTTTTGTTGATCCGTGCAGATCACCGATAAGATTAACGTGTTGTTATGTGGAATGGGGGTGAGATTTTCGTAAATAGAAGGGAGGTTACTTCGTGAGAGAAGGCTAGCATAAAGGTGGGTCAGGTCGGGTGTATTTATGAACAGGTCGGGGACCAGCTTCTTTGTGGGTGATCGGGACAAGAGATTACATAGAATTGTCGAATTAGTTTTACAAAGAATTCAGGTCGGTGTCCCTAATAAAGTGAATGAAATGAGAAAAATATATAAGCGCCCGATCTCTCTCCTCTCCTCCTCTTTGTAAACGCCTGCCAAAGGGTATTTATAGTCGAGGTTAAACAGTTGCTTTCCGCGTTTCCGGGGTGACGTGGCGCTTCTGGCGCCTTTCGCGGGTAACACGTCTCGAGGGGATAGGTCATGATGGCGTCGAACTGCTTCGTTGGTAGGGTACTGTTAGTGATCTACTCTTTGCGTGTGGCCTTCCCTCTTGCGTTCTCCACGTGGAGTTGGTATTCTGTCAGCGCGAGTTCGGCGGGCCCCCCCTTCCCTTGGTCAACTACGCTGGCCTCGGGCTGGGCTTCGACCAAGTGGGCTTTTAATTGCTGAGATGGGCCCAGCTGAAATGGGGGTGCTAAGCCCACCTGTTCGGGAAGTTCGTGGCCTGTCAGCTCGGGGACTAGTTCAATCAGAAAGTCGGCCAATACTTGAGATTTCGCCGCGGTCCGCCCTCGGTACTCGATTTCGTATTCGCTGAGCTCGACCGCCCATTTCATCATTCTCCCGGACCGGTTTGGGCTGTGGAGGATGTTTCGGAGAGGGTAAGTGGTCAGTACGGCAATCGGATGGGATTGAAAATACAGTCGGAGCTTCCGAGCTGCAATGACTACCGCGAGAGCGAGCTTCTCCAGCGTCGGGTATCTGCTTTCCGCGCCGTCGAGTGACTTGCTGACGTAGAAGATGGGCTTTTGGTCGCCGCGATCTTCCGGGACTAAGACTCCGCTGACGGCCGATGCGGATACGGCGATGTAGAGGTAGAGGGTTTCTCCCTCTTCGGGCTTGGCTAGGACGGGGGGCGTGGATATGTAGGTCTTTAGCCGTTGGAGAGCTTCTTCACATCTGTCGTCCCACTCGAACCGTTTGTTGGCGCGGAACAATTGGTAGAACGGTAGGCATTTGTCGGTGGAATGGGAGATGAATCGGTTGAGAGCGGCGATCCTCCCGGTGAGTTGTTGGACCTAGCGCGTGTTCTCTGGAGATTTGAGATCGATGATGGCATGTATTTGCTTGGGGTTGGCCTCGATCCCGCGCTGGGTGACGATATATCCGAGGAACACGCCCGACGTGACCCCGAAGGAGCACTTGGCGGGATTTAGCTACATGCCGTATTCGTTTAGGGTCTGGAAGCACGACTTGAGATGACTGACGTGGTCTGTTGCCACCAAGGATTTGACGAGCATGTCGTCGATATAGACTTCCATGGTGTGGCCGATTTGGTCGGCGAACATCTTGTTTACGAGCCGCTGGTAGGTCGCACCGGCGTTTTTAAGCCCGAATGGCATGACCTTGTAGCAATAGGTACCGCGGTCTGTGATGAATGATGTTTTTTCCTGGTCGTCTGGGTGCATGGGAATCTGATTGTATCCTGAGAAGGCGTCCATGAAAGAGAGGAGTTCGTTTCCTGTTGTGGCTTCCACCACTTGATCGATTCTGGGGAGTGGGAAGCTATCTTCGGGGCAGGCCTTGTTGAGGTCGGTGAAGTCCACGCATACCCTCCATTTCCCGTTCTTCTTCTTGACGACCACCGGGTTGGCAAGCCAATCGGGGTACCTAACCTCGGTGATTGAGCCGGCATCGGTTAACTTATCGATTTCGTCGTTAACGACCTACGCGCGTTCGGGGCCGAGCTTTCTTCGTTTCTGTTTTATTGGTCTGACGGTTGGGTCTATGTTGAGCTCGTGGCTGCATACGGCCGGGTCGATGCCGGGCATATCGCTTGCCGACCAGGCGAATGTGGAGACGTTCTGTTGTAAGAATTTTACCAACTCGTCCTTGATGTTCGCCTCGAGGTCCGCGCCGATCCCGACGCAACGAGTGTGATTGCCGGGGTCGATATTGACTTGTGTGAATATGTCCCGTCATGGGAGGTCTTGGTGACTCGGCTCGCCGGGGAGCTGCGCGTCGATGACGAGGCAGGTTGGCGCGGTGTTGCGTAGCTTGTGCTCGATGGCGAAGCAAGCGTGCGAAACCTTTTGGTTGCTGCGGAGGGTATAGGTCCCGGCCTGATTGGGAAATTTGAGGCATTGGTGGTACGTCGACGTGACTGCCTTCATTGAATGTAGCCAGGGGGTCCCGAGAATGATGTTGTAAATTGGGACGGTATCGATGATGACGAATTTCACAATCTTGGTGACTCGACCTACATAGACCGGTAGATCGATGGTGCCAATTCCCATGGTGGTTTCTCCGGCGAAACCGGTCAGCGGGGTGACGGCTGGCATGATTTCGGCCCCTTGCAGGTTCATTCTGGCTAGGATATCCTTGAAGATGAGGTCAACCGAGCTGCCTGTGTCGATCATGACCCTGTTGACGTCGCAGTCGGCTACGCGGATCTGTACGACGACGGGGTCGTTGTGAGGTTGATGGACCCCGGCTGCATCGGCTTCGGTGAAGATGACCCCTTTTCCACTTGTTTCCTGCGCGTTTTGGCCGGGGCTGGAGTTCCACCTCAAGGAGGCGTCGGTCTTTCTCTCGTGTAGCTTGATAGACCGCACAGAGTCGTTGCATGATAGGAGCCCTCCCATGATCATTCCTACCGTCGTTCGGGCCGGGGGAGGGGACCTCGCTTCTTCCCGGTTTCAAGAAGGGGATCAGTGGCGTCGGTCCTCGCCTCGGCCGCGATTGTCGGGCCTGGCTCGGTTGTCCTCGCGGCCTAGCCTGTCCGACTGCTGCTGTCGGTTGCGATCCCGGTCTCTTGGAATTGACTGCTCGGGGACGCGGATCATTCCTCTCTGATACTGGTCTAGAAGGGCTTCTTGGAGTTTGCGGCAATGTGAGGTGGGGTACCCTTTCCTCTGGTGGAACTCGCAGAAGGCGGTCTTGTCCGATTGTTCGTCTGTTCGCGGCTCTCGGGCCTTTGATTCGTCGCCTTGATGCCCCTTTTGATGGAGTTCGCGCGTCCACTTGTTCCATGGCGCTTTTGGCTCGGGGTTGGAGAATCGAGTCGGGTCGTGCATGTGGAATACAGCCGGTGGTTCATTGACGAGGAACGTAGCGGTTCGCTTGCCTTTATTGCCTTGATATTCGTCGTCGTAGTGCTGTCGAGGTTCCTGATATCCGTCCTAGGGTTTCTCCTTCTGGGCCGGGATCTTCTGCGCGGTGTGTCTTTTTGAGAATGCGGCCTTTTCTTCCTCGAGCTCGATGTAGAGCCCGGCGCGGTGCAAGGCGTCTTCCAGTGAGCACGGCCTATTGAGCGTTATGTCGTCTTTGAAAGCCGATTCTATCCAGAGGCCATTTCGCAAGGCGGGGAGGGCGGATTCGTCCGTCACAATGCTTTGCGAGGCCGTCGTTTTGAAGCGTTCGATGAAAGATTTGAGTGGCTCCTTCGGTCCTTGGTGGAGAGCCCAGAGGTCGGCGCTGGACGCGGATTGTTTGATGTACATGGAATAATGTTTGAGGAAGGCGGTTGAGAGATCCCCGAAGTTATCGATGGAATGTGTGCGCAGCCTGGAGAACCATGTCAGGACGGGGCCGGTCAGGTTTTCCACGAAGAGTTGGCAGTAGCCGGCTTCAAGTTCTTCTAGGGTGAAATGGGCGCGCCCCATTGCGATGGTGAAGGCTGTTAGATACTGGGTTGGATCTGTGCTGCCCGTGTATGGCGGGAGCTTCAGTTTGCCAAAATGTCTGAACGGGATGAACGCGATTCGGTGAGTGAACGGCGTGTTCTGTGTTTCTCTTAGGACGCGGTCTATCTCTGGGGCCGAGCTAGTGGCCTGGTGGACCTTGGAGGTCATCACGCGAATTGTTTCTTTCATGGCTTCGAGTTCGGCGTCCTTGTCGCGCTCTGAGCTGACGCGTCGGGGGTGCATATTGTTGCCTGGCGAGTTGTCTGCTATAGGGGGGAATTGTCGGGTTGCTCCTTCCGATGCCGACGGCGATTCTCCGAATATATTTCTTTGGAGGTGCAGCATCCCAGTCTGATGAGTCGGTCCTAGGATTTGAGCGGAGGGGGAGTCGGAGTTGTCTGGTCGGTCGCTACAGGCTGCGAGCTCGGCGAATCGGTTGTTGGTGGTGCGTGTTAACTCGTCTATCTTGGCGAGCAAGGTGTTCATTGCGGTGGTCAGGACGAGTTGTTCTCCCGACGCCTGGGGGGCGTTTTGGGCGATGGAGCTTTTGGGCGGGGGAGTCACGAGGGGCTGGTTTTGAGGGGCTTCTTTCTGAGTCGCGGCCTGAGCCGGGGTCGCTTGTCCTGATGGCGGTTGATCGACCGTCGGGGGGTGGCAGTAATGCTTTCGGGGCGGGTGGACCCATCATTGAATTCGTTGCTGAGCCCGCTCTTTGCGTATAGAAAATCTCTTAACGCCCCTCTCTGAAGCGCCAATTGTTGATCCGTGCTGATCACCGATAAGATTAACGTGTTGTTATGTGGAATGGGGGGTGAGATTTTCGTAAATAGAAGGGAGGTTACTTCGTGAGAGAAGGCTAGCATAAAGGTGGGTCAGGTCGGGTGTATTTGTGAACAGGTCGGGGACCAGCTTCTTTGTGGGTGATCGGGACAAGAGATTACATAGAATTGTCGAATTAGTTTTACAAAGAATTCAGGTCGGTGTCCCTAATAAAGTGAATGAAATGAGAAAAATATATAAGCGCCCGATCTCTCTCCTCTCCTCCTCTTTGTAAACGCCTGCCAAAGGGTATTTATAGTCGAGGTTAAACAGTTGCTTTCCGCGTTTCCGGGGTGACGTGGCGCTTCTGGCGCCTTTCGCGGGTAACACGTCTCGAGGGGATAGGTCATGATGGCGCTGAACTGCTTCATTGGTAGGGTACTGTTAGTGATCTACTCTTTGCGTGTGGCCTTCCCTCTTGCGTTCTCCACGTGGAGTTGGTATTCTGTCAGCGCGAGTTCGGCGGGCTTCCCTTTCCCTTAGTCAACTACGCTGGCCTCGGACTGGGCTTCGACCAAGTGGGCTTTTAATTGCTAAGATGGGCCCAGCTGAAATGGGGGTGCTAAGCCCACCTCCAACAATTTTCTTGAATTGAGACTCGTTTTGAACTTTTGGAGCATTGCCTTTATAAGCAAGTCTTGTGATTCTTCAAGAGCATCTCATACTTCTACTTGTATAAAAAAAACAAATCTTTTTATTTATCCATCATCTCACCAACTTCATTGGTCGGAGAGAAAAACTAGATACTTCTATCAAATGAATAGAGAACTAGTTCTGATCATATCTCGCTGATGAAGCAGCTGCGGCTGTGTTCCATAACATTGGCTAGAGTTATAAATTCGATAATAAACATTATTCTCTGGAGCAAAGCTTAAACTTTCGCCGAGACTGGCGAGGCTTATCAAAAACTTTAGGGAAATAAGTCGAGCAGAAGATCTCAAAAAGCACCGGAAACTGAAGAACACCGAACATCACCACCGGAATCACCGCGAGCAACATAAATTGGGCTGAAATCCACTTCGTTGCTTTACTATTCTTACTAAACAGAGTCATGAGCGTCACGACAAAACACACCATCATCGTCGCCATAGAGAGAAACAAAGACGCAAGACCCACGATCAGTTTCGTCGGAAGCGATCGAAGAAAATCTTCTTCGCGGTAACGAGACTTGAGAATGCCGAGGAACATGAGCAGAGACATACATGAGGTGAAGAGAGAGATAGCGTCGGAGATGATGAAGACCATGAGTAATGGACATTTGTTGTCGTAACTTGCGGGGATAGTAAACGCGGAGGAGAACATCATTGTGGTGATTAGAGCCGCTACGACTGTGCAAGAAGTCGCTGTTTCTTTCATCCATTTCTCTCCTTGATCCACCAGATCCTTGTGTTGGTCTTTAAACAGAGCAGGTGGAGTTTTCTTCTGCTTCAAGTTGATCATTTTTCGATGCTTCGGTTGCACTAGCCTCTCCACTTCCTGGAAACAAGACAGCGATAATAGATTCTTAGGATTATGGTCGGAGGAAGAATACTTGAAGATGTTAGAAAACAGAGTTATAACTATAACACTAACTTCCTGTTGCATGAAAGCAGTTGCACCTAGTTTCGTGTTTAACAAGAAACAGTTATATATAACTATGTATCACCTTATACCATTGTAGTTCCCTTTGCATTTGAAGAGCAGCACCGGGAATGAGGTTAAGCCGCGAAGCTGGGGCCCGATATGCGGCGTGATGAAGCATATTGTTATGAAGTTTGTCCCAAGCTGTAGCAAGGATGTTCTTCTTAGCACCCATTTTGTAAATGAGGCTAAAGATCTTCTCCTGTCTCTGACTTACCGCGTAGAAGAAGAGGTTAAGACCATAACTATCTTTGAACCATACAATATCAGGATAATGCTTCATCACTTCCTCGATATACTCGACGATACCATTCTCTACCGCCTTGAAGAGAGCTTGGTTTAAACCCGCGTTCTTCTGTTGAGTCGCGTCAAGGTTAGGTATCTCTTGGCAGACACAGTCTAGTATCTCTTTGGCTTGAGCATGTCCTAGCTTTAGTTTGTATACTTGTCGTATGTGTGGAACTGTCAATAAGATATTTCATCTGATACCGATCAAAATCAACAACTAGGGCTAATTATTTTAGATGATTTGTACTGCTTACAAATTTTTTTGAGGTATTTCAACAACTTCTCTTGAATCGTATTATGATCTTGTGATTTCCTGTATTGATGGTGATGATGATTCAGAACTTCATGAGGGTTATTAATCTTCTCAATGTGAATACCTTGAAGAGAAAAACCATGAATTTAACTATTAATAATTCGCAATCCAACAAAATTAAAGCCTAATAAAACCAAACCTCCTAATTAATAATAAGAAAAAACGTTATATATAATCTTCATCTAATAAGCATAAGCTAAGTAAACTCACAAGAATATACCCAGCGTTGCCAAAACGCAAGATGGGTACCGCTAGGGAACGCACAAGGCGTTTGCGCAAGTGCAATGATCGCTGTATCGTTATCGCTGTCTCGAGTATAAGCCAGCTTAGGATACCTCTGAATCAGATCCAAAGCAATACCTTTGTATAAACGCCACATTAGCCACATCTTGTGATCATATCATACAAATGTTTATTGAATTATATATATCATTAGGAACATACCATATAGTCCATCGACAATACAATTGGTCACAAGCATCGCTCCGTTCTTGCCCTTGTGTTCATCTGACTCATCACAAGGATCAAGATCACTGAGAGGTGTGTGATTGTAAAGATACCGAACCAGATCTTTGTGACCGTACAACGAAGCCACCACGATCGGTATATGCTCATTTGCGTTCCGAACACTAACCGAACTGGGACATTTATTCACCAAACACTCAGCGATTTCCACAATCCCACCAGTCGCAGCATAAGCAAGCGCCGTGTAACCATCATCGTTCTTGATCTCCAACACTTGCTCTGGATCGTGAATTCTTCTTATGATCTCTTCCACGATCTTTATGTGACCCGACAAAACGGCTTTATGAATTGGTCTGTCTCCGTTAGAGGTTAAGCTTGCGGTTAAAGCCTCGGGGTTTCGGTCCAAGAACTCTCTCGTGGCTTCCAAGTTTCCACTGTCTATGTTCTTGAAGAGGACGAGATAGGTCGAGTTCTCTTGTCGTATCTCTCCTTGCGGTAGCTCGTGTGCTTCATCGACTTGCATACTGTCTGACCGAAAACTTATGCGGCCGGTTTCTGTTCGTAGACTGTCTGCTCTGAAACCTCTGGGATAGCCCTTTTCAGTGTATCCATTTTATCGGTTGCTTCACCGCAAGAAACGAGACGGTAGGTTTGTGTCTGTGTAAACTTGGTCGTATATCATTTCTGTAAAAGCAAACAGAGCTTTCCGTTATTCGGACAGAGACATGTGTAAAGTGTCAAAAGAGTGGTGACTTGCCTTTGAAGGAAGGTTTAAAGGATAAAAAAAAGAGAGAGAGAAGGATTCAACATTACAATACCAATTATTCTTGACCGTTCGTACCAAGAAGTATTTGAAGATTTATCTTCTTTCTTCCCATTTTTTTGTTTGATTACTGTTCCTGTGAATATTTAAAAGACTGAGCTTTAGTGTCACACAATTTTACGTCATTGTGAAGCAAAGAACCTTTTTTTTTCTTCGCCTTAAATAAAATAGATAAGATCAAAACAAAAACATCGAGAGTTTACAAGAAATACAAATTCTAACCATATACAAATCAATCATGGAATCTACATCAGTAAAAAAAAACTCTCAAAATTGAAACAATTTTCGTCCATGCAAAATTCCTTCACTTATAATTGCTTTCTCTTCCACAAACTAGGCCTACTAAGTTGATATTTCTTTTTCAAAAGTGTCCCGGACAAATCGATATACGAATAGTAACAGGACAGAAAACCGTTGGGACTTTCCTCATAAGAAAATAAGATCCTTTCCTTTGAGAAGATATGTAGTAATCTTAGGAATAACTTCTAATCGAAAACCAAGAGATTGTAGTGGGGTGGTTCCCTCTCCGTTGGAAGAGTCGTCTTGCTAGTCCAGGTCAGGGATCGACTCTTCGCGGGAGCGAAATTATCACATTAGTTTTTGGTCAAGTGGGGCATTAGAAATGGGCTGTGTCACTCCCACCCGGAGATTAGTCTGAGTCTGTTTGGATTTGAGATTATTCCCGGGGCCGAAAGTGATCAAAAAAAATAAAAAACCTCTAATCGAAGATAAATTCTTTGAACAACAAAGGTAAAACATTACCTCCGTTAGAGAAACATTAATTATAGTCTCCTTTGCTTTTTTCAGTGGAATTGTGGATGAAGAGATGCGTTTTATGCAAAACTCTATACAACACACTGAAATTTAAGAAAAAAGAAACGTTTGGACTGAAAACGAAAATAAAACAAGATTTCAAAATAATGATAGATTACGAAGAAAACTAAACTCAAAAGGCGGAAAAACAATTTATCGGAAACAAAGCTACACAAATCGAAAGAGTCAGAAACTCTTAAGTGGAGCGAGGGACATTTTCAAATTAGAACAAAAACGACAGATAAAAACTCAATTGCGAGAAACATTAGACACAACAACAAGAGGATCGGAAAATATCGGCGACTAGCGTTGCAAAGAAACCGAGCGTCGCTAACAAATACAAACGGCGGCTAAGCTTTTCGAGAAAGAAGAGAGCAAAATCCTAACTAAATGCTCGGGGATTGGCAACAAGGAATTTAATTTCAGTTTTGTTCAATGTTAATCTAAGTTAACTTCTAAAACTTGAACTTGGTAAAAAAAATTTTTTAATTTAATGTCGTTGAAATGAAAGTAGGAGTGTATTGTGGTTATCTTCACATCTTCTTCTAGGATGTTTAAAATGTTTTGTTTCAAGCCCACTAATCAATTTGTTTCGGATACCTTTGTTGATTCGAATTTGGAAAGCTTTGAGTGCTTCTTTGGAGTGAAAGTGATCGATCGATCTCTAGAGAACAAATGAACCTCCTGTTGATCAACAAACGATTAATTAAAAATGCATGTAATACCGGTGTGATGTTTTTTCGAATATACTCCACAGTTCAAGTTAGTAAATAAGACTGCAGTATTATTTGGAGAACTGAGAAATGGAGAAACGAAGAAAATAATTTTCACAGGTTCCGGGGGGGATTCTCCCGATTAGAAAAAAAAAGTGTTTAATATTTTAATTTGATGTAACATATGTTAAAATCTAAATACATTTTGACATGTATCAAAAATTTGTAAAGTTAATTTTTTTTTATAAAATGCATTCAATTTTCTATAATAAGATAAACATTAAATATGCGGGATTTCTTAGGTTTTTTTTAAAATTATTATACAAAAATAACAACATCACAACACTGTGGGAACTATATTAATGAGATTCGAACTAGACCTTATCTTCGCAGACTCAAACCAATCTTTTGCCGGCGAAGCTTCTCTACTGAACATATCAGTAAATCATCAGCGTCGTCTCTTCTTAGATCTCAATTCCTTCTCTCCGGCAATGGCGATTCCGTTGCCCCTCACCTCTTACTCGCCAATCTCAACATCTTCTTCTTCTTCTATTTCCCGAACCTCTTTCGTCCCTCTCACACCTCGCCAGCGTAATTTCTTCTCCGATCAGAATTTCAGCCGGCGTGTACTTATCAGCTGCTCTTCGTCTTTGTCCTCGAACAATGGTTCAACTCCAGAGTCTATGAACGGGAGGTATTATTAATCTTCAATTTCTAACCATATGTTCGTTCACCAGGTGTTTGTGGAATTTCCTCAATGAAGACACTTTTGGCTATAGGGTTTTAGGATTTGACTAAAATATATTGCAAAATCCGATTTTTTTTTTCCCTGTTGGAGTAAATCTCAAACCCATCATCAAAACTCTGGAGCTCTGTCTTAAAATTGTGCTGCCATCATCTGTAATTGTTCAGTGGCTTAAACGGCCAGTCATCGTTTCCTGGAATGCCTTCCTTCGATGGAACATCCAAACCACCGCTTAAATGGAGAAGGGTTTTACTCAAAGTCAGTGGAGAAGCTCTTGCTGGGGACGAGGAGCAGAATATTGACCCAAAGGTTTTTGTGATGCCAAAAAAAATCTCCTTTCTGTTTTCTTTGTTCTCATTTTCCTTCTCCATAAGTCTCATCCATCTTCCCACTAATCTAATTAGGTGACTATGTCGATTGCAAGGGAGGTTGCAGCAGTGACTCGGCTTGGCATTGAGGTTATTCTCAGAACTTTTTTGTTCTAGTTGTGATTGGATTTAGCGGTTCTTAGTCCTTAGGTATATAGCTTTGAGCTCTTTCCTAGACATGTTGATTGAAAAAGTATGATAAAATACAATTTTTGGTACCCGAAGCATTGGTAATTGCCTGTGTAGAAGTTACAAACTGTGCTGAAAACTAATTAGTTCAAACTTACAAGAAACGGGAGCTTAAGTACTCATGCGGCGGAGATTTATGCTTTAAACGTACGCGAACAATGATGGGTCCTAGGCATGGCAAAGTCCTGTATGCTCTGTCTTGATCTTCCTATGCTTTTACATCAGGTTGCGATTGTTGTTGGAGGAGGAAACATCTTTCGTGGATCCACATGGGCTGGTTGCAGTGGCCTTGATCGCTCCTCTGCTGATTATATCGGGTATCAGAACCATTCTTGACTTCTGGTGCCACACAAATCTGTTTTTTTTTTCTTTCTGAACTTTCTTCTAGTCTTCTCTGTTCCTCTTTTTCGAACAAAATCTGGCTTTTGGTCTCATTGGTTCATCTAAAATTTGACAGGATGCTGGCAACTGTGATGAATGCAATATTTCTTCAAGCGACAATGGAGAGTATCGGCATCCCAACCCGTGTTCAAACCGCTTTCCGCATGTCGGAAGTCGCAGAGCCTTACATAAGAAGACGAGCAATTAGACATCTAGAAAAAGGCAGGGTTGTGATATTTGCAGCCGGAACAGGCAATCCGTTTTTCACCACCGATACTGCAGCAGCTCTTCGTTGTGCTGAAAGTAAGTAAGAGGTGGTTTCTTTCTATTTAAAATTTTCTCCAATGGTTCATTTATATCATTCGCATCATCACTAATAAATATATGCTTTTCGCCTTTCACACAGTTAACGCGGAAGTAGTGCTGAAAGCAACAAATGTTGATGGAGTCTTTGACGATGATCCTAAACGAAACCCAAACGCTCGCCTCCTCGAGTCATTAACTTACCACGAAGTAACCTCAAAGGATCTATCCGTGATGGATATGACTGCTATAACTTTGTGCCAAGAAAACAACATCCCAGGTTTGTTTTAAAAACATATACGCTCAAATCCTAACCAAATCATCATCCAAATCCAACAAGAATATGTTTGGTCTGCGGCTTTGCAGTTGTGGTTTTCAATCTATCTAAGCCTGGAAACATTGCGAAAGCCATCAAAGGAGAGAGAGTTGGTACATTGATTGGAGGAACTTGGAACTCTATTGTTGCAGCCACATGAAGAAACTTTGAACTACTTGTTGGTCTTCTTCCTTAATATAGTATCTTAGGTCAGGAGAATCTTACAACTCCTGTATATAGTTTGCAGAAACTTTTTTACTTTCTACGAATCTATCTGTCTGAAATTTTTGAAGTTAAACGAGATGTTATAGTTTACAACAATACATGAAGCTCATTTTAACCCTTTGGGCTATTTTTGGAATATATGTCAAAATGAATAAAATTACAGAGCAAAATGAAAAATCTAAATATTTTGTTTTCTAAGGATCCCAAATATGACTAAAGACTTCAGCAAAAGTTGGAGAAGCAGCCAAACTAGCATAACCAGGACTGTACATTAGAAATGGGCTCATTAATCCCGCCGGCGAAAACAATCCCGGCGGTATCGCCGGCGAAAACATCCCACCTTGATGAATCATCGGCGAGAATATCCCGGCAGAAGCTGTCGGCAACATAGCCGGAGACGGCGAGAGTATTCCCGGCGCATAACCACCGAATTCAGCTGCTTCTTCCATCGCCGTCGCGATTTCCACCGTCTCATCTTTCGCCGACGGTTCCTTTCCTCCTCTCGGGCTAGCATTCTCCGTCGCGGCTAGCCTCGCCGCCGGTGATACATGTCCGCCGCTTCCGGATTCGAGGAAAACCCCAGAGGAAATCCCGGTGAGACGCTGGACGACGTTCATGAAATCGGAGGTTGTGGTGTGTACGACCTTCGGCGAGACGGCGTAGATAACCACCGGCTCTCGAGCTGCGTACGGCGGCGCTTGGTCGCGATGATGTTGCGGCGGCGGCGCAGGGTGCTTAGGAGGTTTCTTAATCTTGTGAGAGTCTTTGTGGACGGTGAGAGGTGAAGGACGAGGACCACAGATCTGAAGCTGCCGTTTCTGGTTCTGTTGTTCGGTAGGATTACCGCCGGCGAAATACTCCCACGGATCCATTTGAGAAATTCTCTCACTTGGATCGAATTTGTTTCTTCTCTGTGTTTTACTTGTTTGGTTTGGGAATTAAATGAATATGTTTGTCGACGAGTAAATTGACCAAAACATCAACAACAACAACAAAAAATAAAAGTGTTTTTTTTTTCCCTCAGAACGATTAGTTTGACTTTAAAAACATTGACTTTTGCATCCAACTAAACTTATACAGCACATGCTCAGTTTGGGAAATGCCTAATCTTGTCTTACATGGAGAATTAGTAGGAAAAAGATCTTAGGGATCATTCAGTATCAGCGGCATCATTATAATAATATTTTTCAATGATTTAATTTAACTTCTTTGCCATACAATTAACGTATACTTTTTTTTTTGGTTAAATGATTTTCATTAAACTAGGAAAAGATTACAACAACATTAAGTTTAAAAGTTCGACTATTGAAAAAGAGAACAAGAAGCATTAAAAAAAAAATTGGACAAACTGTGAGTGATCAGAGATGATCGCTCAGATACAACAACAAAAGTAAAAAAAAAAACGATGAGCTAGAGAAGAAGATATCCCCTTCAAGTCCAACAAAGCAACAGAGTTTCGTCATACTTTAAGCCTCGATTTCTTTGAGCAGTAGCCTTTGCTCTAACCCCACTGAAAAGTCTATGAAGGATATGAGAGTGGTGGAGAGACAAACCTTGATGAAATCGTCGATTATGTTATGACCATATCTCATACAAAGATCCTTGCCATCTTTGTAGAAGAGCCAGTGATAAAACCGTATTGGTTGTAGCTGTCGGTAACCAGAGAAGAATTTGGTCCCAATTCACCGGTGCATTAGGTAACCTGAGCTTCAAGACTAGTGAAAGCCATATATAATTTGAGCAGATGCATTCAAAGAATAAGTGGTTATGTGTTTCGTTAGAGGAGTCACATAGTAAACACGTAAGTTCAACATCACCTCCCCACCTAGAAATCCTATCCAGAGTAGGGTTTCGATTTAACATAAACAACCACGCAGCAATTGAATGCTTTGGTATGGAGGCTTTGTGCCAAACAAGTGGACTCCAATTGACGTGTGGTTTAGAGTTTAAGATAGAATTCCACACATTTTTTGAGTTAAATATGTGAGATACTTTGTCGTTGACAGACCAGAGCGTTGTGTCACTAACCTGCGAGGGTTGGAGAGTGGTGATATATGAGTAAAGATGAAGAAGAACCTCAGATCGTGCGGGAGGAAGTCGCCATTCGTCCGATACAATGTAATCCTTAACAAGAGAAAATAAAGGGATACCAAGTCTTGCCGGACCTTGAGGACCTAAAATATGAATTAGAGATCCAAAAGGCGTTCATGGATCCCACTAGAAGAAAGTATCTTCACCATTTCCGATTTTGATATGGAAGAATGAAATAGCCTTATTCCTAAACTTAAGAAACTAATGGAACATCCAAGAAACCGTTGAACAATCTTCATTTAACGCCCAAAAACAAGAATTTCTTAGGTATCTCTTCCTTACCCAAGCCACCCAAATAGAATCAGCTCGAAAAAGATCATCCAAATAAGTTTGAGGCTGCAAATTTCGTTCCAAGACGACCAAGATCTTTGGCCTAAACCCCCCCTCGATCTTAGGATAAGACAAATATGACCAAGCTACCTTAGCACCAGAGGGATTATCAAGTGAACCGTGCCACAGATAAGAGCTAGTTAAGCTGTTTATCCGCCGAATCACCTGCTTTGGGAGAAGAAAAATGGCCGTCCAGAATCCCACAATTCCTGAGATAACCGTAGAGATTAGCATGAGCCTTCCGGCGATACTTAAGTGGCGATACATACGACTCCTAAGCTTCAGTCTGATTTTCGACAAGAGAGGATCACAGTCTTTAATAGAAAGCTTCCGAGAACAAAGAGGCAATCCTAGATACCTGATAGGTAATGAAGCCAAAGATAATGAGAATCGACAATTTATTTGATTGAGAACATCATCATAAATACCAGAGCAAAACAGAGACGTATTTGCAATATTCACAGAGAGTCCGGACAATTTCTCAAACGGGAAAAATGCCAAAAAAATCCTGAACTTACAACTTTCAGCCAAAAAAAGTATGAACTATTTGATGGACAATTTAAATCTTCAACTTTATTTGACTTTATATTTTATTCCCATATTCTTGTTGACCAGACCAATTTAGACCCGTCCTGATGGAGACTCGTCGGAGAGGAAATTCCGAAGATATGTTAATCACCGTCTTGCTGCTTTTCATCCCGAAGATCGTCTTATGCTCCTTCTGCATTATCTGATGCGCTTCTTCTCCCAAATCGTGTTCGCCGTTCCACCGATCCCTTCGTGCACCGTGAACGAAGATCCTCTCCGCCGCGCTAAAAACTCGTGCGGCGGAATCATCCGTCTTCCTCCCGCCGCCGTTTCACCGTCATTGATGTTTTCATCGTCCTCGTCATCTTCGTCGTTGTCCTTGTCATTTGAATTCTGCTGGTTACTCGGCTTTTGATTCAATTTTGCGGATCAGGTTCTGGGGATGTGGATTTTGAGTCATTGATCTCTGTGATTGATGCGATGACTTATTAGTGTTCAACGATTACGATTAATCTTGAAAATGATTACCTGAATTTTATGTCCGATCTGGGTTTAAGCTGGAATTTTGATTATGGTAGTGAAGTGATGCAACATTTTGGCAAAGGTGTTTGATTTGTCTGATTTATCAGACTTGTCGAATTCAAAGACATTCTCGTCGTTTTTGGACATCTCTGGTTCTGGTTGTGGATAGATGTATATAGGCTTGACAAAAAAAGTTTCCTTGACGCCATTAATGATGAAAACAGAGCTCTTGTAAACAAAAAAAAAATAGCAGAGAGAAGAAGAAAGATGGAATTTTTATTTCTCGAATAGATTTCAAAATTGGGTTTATGCGTTTTGATCTGCTTGTCGTCGAAGACTCTCAAACTAGTGTAATTCATCTCCCAAGCAAAAGCGTATTCGATCTTCCTCGTATCGATTTCCGCTTCTCTTCTAAATGTAAGTTTACTTTGATTTATTTATTCTCCATCGATCTCTCGGAGAATTAACTACATAGATCGACAAAAAAATTCACCAAGTAATGGAATCCTCAATTGATTTTCGTTTTTTTTGTAGGTTGTATGCAGAAACACCATGACTTTGGCTTCTCCTCAAAAAGTTTCTTCAATTGCATTTGCTATTGGTGGATTGGCTTCTTTCGTCATCTTCGCTTCTCTGCTTCTTCTCACGCATCCAATCGGTTCTTCGGTTACTGGGTATTTCTACGGGATTGAGTCCACTCAACATGTGGAATTTCAACATGCTTCTGATTCAAACTCATCTCTTGAAGATAGAGATGATCCCAAGGATTCTCAGGATTCGACCGATGATGTTAGATTAGGTGCATAAGGAGCAGAAGACGATTTTCGGGATGAAAAGCAGCAGACGATGATTAAAATATCTTCGGAATTTCCTCTCCGACGAGATTCCGGCGAGTCTCCATCACAACGAGTCTAAATTGGTCTGGTCAACAAGAATATGAGATTAAAATATAAAGTCAAATAAAACTGAAGATTTAAATTGTCCATCGAATAGTTCAAGTTTTTTTTGGCTGAAAGTTGTAAGTTCAGGTTTTTTTTAGCATTTTTCTCTTTCTCAACCTGAGAAAGTACCGTGAATACCCCAACCAATGAATTTTCAGTTCCGTCAAGGAAGATGAGTAAATCATCAGCAAAAGACAGATGTGTTAACTCTAAATCCTCACAACCTGGATGATATTTAAAAATTCCATCTTTGGCCGCTTTATTTAACATCAAGGATAGGACATTCATCATTAACACAAAAAGGATTGGTGACAGAAGATCACCTTGACGGAGGCCAGATCGACCCTTGAAATAACATGATGTAACTCCAATAATGCTTATAGAGAAACTCAGTGAACAAACACAAGCTTTTATCCAATTAAGCAAAGGTAAAGGTATCTTATAAGCTTGAAGAGCATGGATGATGAATTCCCATCTAATAGAGTCAAAAGCCTTCGAAATATCAACTTTAAGAGTAATTCTTGGCGAAATTGACTTCAAATGGTAACCTTGGATAACCTCTGCGGCAAGAAGGACATTTTCTAGCAATAGTCTATCCTTGACAAAAACGGTCTAATTTGGTAGAATGATCGAAGGAAGAATCTGCTTTAGCCTGTCTGAAATGATACAGGAGATTAGCTTGTACATTATATTCAAGCAAGAGATAGGTCGAAAATCCTTAAGTTCATCTGCCCCTTGCCTCTTAGGAATCAAAACAAGAGATGTTGCATTGAGAGAAGGTGACATAGATGCGGTTCTAAAGAACTCTTGAACTGAAACTTGGATTTCAGACCCCATAATATCCCAAGACGCTCTGAAAAACTCGACCGAGAAACCGTCTGGCCCCGGAGTTTTATTCAAAGGCAAGCTGAGTATAGCCATTCTAATCTCCTCATTCAAAACAGGTGCAAACAGAATTGATTTCTGGGCATGTGAACATGTAGATAGAACCAGTCTATTCAGATGAGCATACAAGAAAGGACAGAAATCACCTAATCGTGCAGAAGATATATGAGAAATAAGATTCAGCCACAAAGTGAACTTCCTCCAATGATTGTGTCTTAGAACCATCTTTTTTGAGAATGTATATGATCGCATTTAGAGCGTTTCTGATCTTAGTAACAAGGTGGAAAAACCTCGTATTCTGATCCCCATCTTCGAGCCATCTAATACGAGACCTTTGCCTAAAGAAACTTTCTTCAGCAAGTCGGAGAGAATGCCATGAGTCAAAAGCCGTTTTCTCTTGTTGGACATTGAAGGTGGTTGGATCTTCAAGAGAAGTAACTTGCCGCATCATGAGCACATGATTTGCTTCCAACACCCTTTTCTCAATATCACTGTAGTTCTCCTTAAACATTGATTTTGGCGGTTTCTTGAGGCTTTTTAGCTTGAAACAAAAATCTCTAAGGCAAGATGCCTTATCACCAGCCAATTCCCAAGCTTCTTTGACTGTTCGATGAAAATCCGGATGCTTTGCTAACAAGTTCCTTCATCTGTCACAAGATCAAAATGGATATTATGAATATGCGCCCAAATCGGAGCTCTAAGCAGCGACGGTGGATCCAGACTGTAGGAGGATTTCCATTCCGTAACAAAGAAGGGAGAATTCCCGACACGCCAAAGCTCATGTTGAAGAACTCGTCTTCTTAAAGCTGGCGAGGGGATGTGAAACAAGAAAGCATTCTGATTCAACTTATGCATAGTTACTTTCTTATCTCTTCCCCATAGATAATTTAACACACCCCAAATCTTACCATAAGAGGGAGCGTTACCATAGAAGATGCCAACAATAAAGTCCCCGTGAAGTTTTGCTCCTCTTTCAAATACTCCATTTGAAATCTTTACCCTTGGTCTACCTTCTGGTGAAGTTGTCACCTTCTCATTAGACTCAGGAAATTTGCAAGTTTACTTGATGTTTGAAGCCCAGTTGAAATCAGATCCCAATACCGGAGAGGTTCGAGCAGGTGGTGGAGTTCCTGCGGCAGACGGAGGATAGCCTGGGAAAGAAGAAATTTTTTCTGCTGGCACAGGAACGGCCAGAGAGGCTGCGACAAGAGGAGCAGAACCCGCTGGAGGAGACACCGGATCGGTAGAAACCAGCTGAGGAGCTACGCCGAGAAGAGAAGGAGACATCGTATCGGCAGCAACCGCCGGAGCAGTAGGAAGAGGCTCGGTAGAAATCAATCCCGCATCTAAGGGAGACATATCCATCAATTGAAAAGATGTCATAAGAGGCTTCTCGTCGGCGAGCGTGAGGCTCCTCCAACGGCGATAAGGTTTACAGAAATCGCATGATAGTCGCACTCAAGAGAGATGTGGGCGGGCAGATGTTGATCACCTTACAACACCCCAATTCTGAAATCAATCCAATTAACGTATACTACTATTATTTGTGAGAATTAAATTCATATGCATGTTCTAGAATTTCAAAATAGGTAATTAACAATCAATTCTTAGTACCTGAGCTATTGATGACTGCATGCATAGAAGTAACAACCCTAAGAGAAACACCTATAACATGAGTTGTTTTTCTTCGTTTCACAATAATGTTCTACTGAAAACAAATTTGTTTTAGAAAATTTGTCGTTTTTAATTTAATATATATTCTAGCTAGAAAATATGTAATTGATCTGAGGGTCTCTACTTACAAAACTAATAAAATATGTAAAATAAAATCTAAGTTCAAAAATTAATTTATTTTTCAGGAATATAACAAAAGAAAATTAATTTGTTGGCAAGAAAAATGTCAAAACCATACTTATTCTTGTTGAATGGATGAAGTTAGGTTCGGTTATTTTTGTAAACCCGTTATTCTTGTGATTGATTATGGTGATTTTGTTGTTTGTTTTTACTTTTTAGTTTCATAAGAAAATCCGGTTTTTCGATCGAACTTTCGGAAGTGGGCTTTCATTTCTTTATCCAGAGCCCACACTGTGCATCTAGTTTGGCCCAAACATTAGTTAATCACTTAACTCTCGTGAGATTTAAACTCTCTGACTGAAACAATAATTTCATAGAGATGTCAAAAAAAAAAAAAAAAAAAACAGAGAATCTGAAAAAGGTTAGAGTGTATAGAAAACAAGTGTATGTAATGACTTTCATAACGTTAAGTTGTAACTTGTAAACAAGATCTAAATAGTAAGAACAAAAAAACTAGCCAGAACATATGATCTTCGGAGATGTTTTTGGTTCAATGACTGGAAAACAATGTTTTATACCAAAACTTAAACCGAGTAACTTTTTGCATATTTTTGTAAAATTTCAGAATGAATCCTGCGGCTAGATTATGCGTGATGTGTGTTAATTTTTTTTTTTATAGATAATCTCTATAATATTATTTAAGAAGATATTTTTGAAAATGAATTTTGTTTTGTAAGTTATTACATATTATGTCATTACAAATAAGAAAAGATAATTGAAATAAGAAATGATCTAATTGTCTTTTAAAATTATTGATGAAAATATGAAAAGTGTATATTTATTATTAAAGAGGTTATTTATTATTTAGTTTCTTAATTATTTTTAATATTATATATTTCTAAATAATAATCAATCAATATATATTCAAAGAAAAAAATCTTTCAAAATCTTGATATATTTTTCACTATAATTTATTATATTTTATTTGAATATATATCAAAATAAAAGTTGAAAAATATTTTACTAATTTTATAAAAAATTAGACACAAAAATTGTTTTTTTTAAGAGTTTGTGAATTAACCACAAACTAGAGTCAATAAACAGTGTATATTATAGTTATGTTTTCAAGATTATAAGTTTTGCGGGTTAGCCCGAATAATATTTAAATTTTATTATCTTTTCTTATTAAATAGATAAATTATTTAGTTTGACAACTCTATTTATAATCATGATTTTAATAAAATTAATTTCTTAAATTTTAAAATAATTTATGTAAAAAAAATTATTTCACGCTATAATTAGCGCGGTTTAAGTCCTAGTTAAATTCGTTTATTATAGACAACATATCGGAATTTGTTACTGTTAATATCTTCCAACGAATATGATGATGTAATAGTTGATTCATAAAAAAAAACACAAATGATTTTATCAGATCATTTAAATCATTCTACAAATATATAAATATTTTTGACGTCAAAAAAAAAAAAATATGGAAAAAACAAATAACGTGTATAAATTTCTACTAAGCAAAAGGATAGTTTTTTGTGTCTTGACAATGACAAATAGTATGCTTTATCGTATAAATAAAGAATAATAAGTTGCAAATCAAATGTTGAAGCAAGTACCATTCAAATCAAAATTCGAATAAAAGAGAGAATAAAAAAAAAGCGGGTGGGTGTGAGAGAGGCATGACTAGGCATGAGTCATGACCATAAAATGTTGCAACGTTCTCTAACATTAAAAAAAAAAAAAGAGTAAATTATTAAAAGTTTATAAGATTTAGACATTTGAGACCATTTTTTATTTGTCACTTCAATCCAAGAACCTTATTCCTTTATTTTGGTTTAGCAAGCAGAATTATATAACCTTCCATTTTTTTCATGTTAATACAACTTTTAGGCAGATTCAATGGACCATATTTTAGATTAAGCTGTTATTTGAATTTGATTGTACCAAAGTGCTTAGCCAATAGAATTTGATCTATCGCCTCGGTAAAAAATTCAAAGTAATCAAATAATAGTCACTCAAATCACTTGAGATCCCTTCCCTACAATCTAATCTTGTAATAAACTTTCAATAATTTTATTTTTTTTTGCAACATTTTATAAACTAATTTTTTAACGTCAGGATTGCTAATATTGTAAGTACGATACAAACTTGACACATATCACTATCTTTAAACCTCCTTAACGATACAAATTTGAAACACTATCAATTTTGTCATGAGTTTAAACCTGTATATATAGTTCTCAATTAAATTATGCGAAACCCAAAACCAGAAGCAGTAGAAAAACGAGAATCAGAATTGAATATTAGGAAAAAATTTGATCACACTAACAAAACTTTTCTTATGATTTACAATAATATCTACGTTCAAAATAGTTTGATAGTGAAAATCAAAATGGCGTAATATGAGTGGTCTCGGTCTCGTAAGCAGCCAAAGCAGATGCAGATGAATTAATCTTCAACACTTTTATCAGATCTTTCGCCATTTGTCTCACCATCGGCGAGCAGTTGCTCTGTATCACCACTAAAAGCTTCGTCACGCCGTTACTTCTCTCCACCGTCTCCTCCGCCGTCTTATCTTCCCGGAAAACGTAGCACAGGCACCACAGAATCGTCACGGCGTGCTCCGTCGCCGTCGTTGACACTTTCAACAACTTCTTCACCACTCCTTCCACGCATCTGCCCCCGTCGCTGCCGCAGATCTCCGATCTACCTTCCCGCCTTGACGACAGTGTCTCTAGCAGCTTCAGCGATTTCTCCGTCACCGCGACGCTTGTTGTCTCCTCCTTGAGAAGAATGTCTTTTATCTTCGTGATTGTTTCCGCGGCGATTAGTTTCGATCTCACTCGTTTCGATTTCGAGATTGTGATTAGGAAAGATAGAGTCGCTTCGATCAAGGTAGGGTCGGACTCTGTGCTGATTGATTTGACCAGCTCCGTTAGAATCCCGTCGCGTCCTGCGATTACCAGCTTCGATTGAGCGTCGAAGGAGATCCATTCCAAAACCCTAACCGATTCGATCTTCGATTCCAGATTCCCGCGTTGTATCGCGATGAGAATCGAATTCAAGCAATCGCTACCATTGGCCAACATCAGGTTCGATAACCGTTCCCGATCTCCTCCATTCCCTCCCTTGATTATAGTATCCAAAATCCTAATTGCCAGAAGGACTAGCTTGATCTTCTTCGCCGTGCGTGCTCCTCCCGCGATGATATCGACGAGCATTGGTACGAAATCCCTTTTCCCCGAGAGAAACTCTCTGTTCGCGTCGGAATACCTCACGAATCGAACGATCCTCGACAGAGTCTCCAGACGAATCTCATCGTCCTTCTCGAGACTAAATCTCCTCAACGAGTCATTCACTTCTTCCATCGTCGGAATCCCTCGAGCAGAAGCCGGATTCGGAGGCGGAGAACCACCGACGGAATCGGACCAGACTTTGATAAGCCGTTGAAGCGTGAGATTCGGAACGAAATCCTTTGTTCGGAGAAGCAGCATAGTGGCGGGACAAGTGTTGTTGCCTCCATCGAGCCACCTCTGAATACTTGCACGATCGTAGGTAACTCCGGTGCAGAGGCTGACGGGGGATCTCATCACGTCCAGAGATATCGGACACCTGAAGAAGCTAGGCACCGTAATGCACGTCTCGGTTTCATCCCTACCCATCCGATTTTTTTTGTGAGAAAAGAGAGAAATCAGAGAAAATCTGGCGAGAAAATGCGGGAAAATAAAGCTGGGAGCTTTAAAGATGGAGAGAAAACGATGAAATGCTTAAGTGAAATTAAAGGTGGGGAAGAAAGTGAGTGGAGGTGGTTTTAAAGAGAGAGTCAAACGCACGCTTGCGTCACCGTTTTGAACCTATAACATATTCGTTTTTCATAATATTCTTATTTTTACATTCAAGAAAACATTCGGTCCTAAATATTCCCAAGACATGATAGTTTCATGTATATATATATATAATATAGTACTAGTGTGTATTAAAAAAAAAATGAAAATCCAGTTGACAAGTCAGAAATCAGATATATATATATATATATATAAAAGATTAAATTAGTGTAATTAATACGAAATATTGAGAGATTCAACTAATATCTGGTCTTGGGTCAAAAATCAAAGTTCGTCTTTGAGTGTCTTGCTCGGTCAAATGTCGTAACCGTTAGATCTGTATCTTGATGGGAGCTTTGACCAACGGTGCCGATTTTTATACACGTGTGAGTTAGGAGGCCACAAGCGTGTGGATAACAGTGGGACCCATATTCTGCACGAGGGGCTACTCCGATCTCGTCGAGAGCACAACAATGCACATGGACTCGGTCCATTATCTGTCTTTTTTTTTTTAAGTACATTTTTTCTTTATGGAAAATATAATTGAAATTAAAAGATAATTTTTATCAGAAAAGCAACGTTATTATATTCGTGTAACCCAGAACAAACTCCGAGTCAGCAAATACTAAAAAAATTGTGGTACAGATATGTAGAAGCTGATATTGGTCATGTGCGAATAATATTTTTGACATTTATGTTTGCATTATTAATTAAATTTTTGAGATTGTTGTTAATAATAAATTGTGTTCTGGCTTCCACTACGGAAAAGGAAAATTTAGTAATTTTATTATTCGAGCAACGGTGTTTGATTTGGGGAGAAAAGCAAAAGCGTTTCTTTTTTTTTTGGATTGTCATCTTCTGGTCAAATATACATTTAACTGTTTGTGATGAGCTATAACGTATATAAATTATAAAAGTCAGATCCATAAGAGCATCACCATAAATACCCAACCGGGTGTCTTCCCAATTTTTTATTTTTTTTAGTTTAAATAATATTATATTTATTAATATTTTATTGTCTCGACGAATCACGTCGTGACACGTAGCGATTTCGGAAGAACCGGTGTCTTCGCAAGACACAGAGAAACGGTATCTTGTGGATGATCGCGACACGTGGTGATTTTTACTCTAAAAACCCTCATTTAATTCACCGATGTCGATGTCTCATAAGTATTATATATAATACTTATATGAGTGGTTAGACTGCCTAATTGCACAAGCTGTATAATTGACTCGTACGAATCATTTATTTCTAATATTTCGTGTAAACAAGTTTCTTATAATTAGGTCAAGACATAATTAGGTTTATCATAATTAAACGGGTAAGATCATGAGTAATAGCCGTTTATAAGAGCGTGAGATCTTAGCAACCTTTTAATAGGGACATCGATAGAGCACCTTCACTTTCAAGGACAATTATTACAAACTACACCAAGTATAGCTTGTTACATAGCTACACATCGTAACTTAATAAATGTATTTGTGACCATATCAAAATTTGGAAATATACGATGACATACTGACATACACCAACAAACATAGGTTATAGGTTATATTATCAACACCATAACTATCAATTTAGTAAATTGTACTGTAAAAATTGTGATGGAATCAAATTGGGATTAAACTTGCATGGACTCAATTACTAACTGACCCGAGTGCAAACTGACCCGATAGTAATGGTTTTTGACCTGACACAATCTGAAACCAATCCAGATCCAATTTTAAAACGAAACCCACACCCAACCTGGCCGAAGTAAGAGTAAAGGTAAACAAAATTTCTTCCTCGATCCCGACTCAAATCAAAGGCAATTTCACTTTTATATATTGGTTGAGCTCGATTGTGGGTCAAATTACCTAAACGAATATAGACCATGTTCGATGGATTAAAGTACGAAATCGTACGTTAACAGTAGGAGCATATATGTTGGATGTCGAAAAAGGTGTGATTGTGGATTGTCGACAAAAAAATTCAAAGCATGGACAGATAGCAATTCATATTGAAGGTAAATAAAATACTCTTTCATGCATTTTGTCGAACAAATTGTATGCATTTATTTTAAAATTTCTCCTACTAAGTAGTCAACGTTATTTAGATCCAGGCAGATTTTTTTTTATTTTTATTTTACCTTTTGTCTTACCCGGGTCGGGTGTGGGTTTGGTTTGAAATTTAGGTCTGAATTTTTCACATTGTGATGGGTCAGAAACCACAATTTCTATCGGGTCAGTCTCTAGTCGGGTTCTATTAATAACTGAGTCCATACAAATTTAATCCGAATAGATTCCATCACAATTTTAACGAGAAGAATCATCAAATTATTGGTTATGGTGGTGGTAACATAACATATGTTTATTGGTGCATTTCCATTTTTGGTATAGATAAATATACGTTTTTTTTAGTTGGAATATATAGTCATGCATCAGCTGTATTTAGTTTAGTTGGCGATCATTTTCTTTTAAATATAACACGTCCATGTTTTAGAGTGAAATGGTAATTAAGTAGCATTTAATTAATAAAAAGTTTTTTCTCAAATTATTTGTTGTTTATAATCATTTTATAGCAGACGAGTGAATTGAGTATGTATATATCAACTCATGACCATATAATTTGCCAATTGCGTATATAATAGGGATAATGTAAGCAGTAATGTTAGTTTACATCAATTTTTAAAGAAACTTAAAATATAATCCTCATTTTAAAAAAGTTAAAATATAATGATGCGAACGTGCATCATTGTCTACAATAAGCAATTATGCCAATCGGAAAAAATCTACGGCAATTTCTATTATCTCACCTTTTAATAAATAACCTGATCACTCACCATCTGATTCATCCATTATTGTCATTATTGTTCTTGGTGGACAATAATTTTCGTTTGTCCTCATATGTAAGGAACTTTTCTCTAATTGGGGGAAAATTGTACTATTTCTCATATTAACAAAATTAATGTATATATTTCACTATTTCTACAGAAAAACATTGCTAATGTGAAATGGGTAAAAAACGATATTTCACGTCATAACTTTTCTTCTAGCACGTTGTTTAATAATGTACATTTTAAATGTTAGGCATTTGTATCTATAAATGGGGACAATCCTATCCACGATAACTTATCTCAACAAGCTGAAATCTCCATAAACTTAAATTCACAATCTACAGTATTTTGCATAATAAAAATTAAATAAATTTTTAATCAGTGTGAAAAACCTTAGACATCGCTTATATAAGAACATAATATAAGAACATAGGAAGTATATATGGTAGTTAAGTGGCAAAAGACAATTTTGCATGACACGTATTCAAAAATTAGTTCTCCATGAATTGATGGTCTAAATAGTTCAAAGTAAATATTGGGTTAAGATAGATATATGAAGAAGAATCGAGTTCCAAAAGTGTGGGGTTGTGTTTCATATTATTCAGAGGTTTCTAGAGGCAGAGGCAACCAGTTTGCATCACATGCAAAAAAAAAAAACATATCCAATGTCATGTTCCCATTCGAAGTCGACATCATCCAATTCTTTAGTGAGTTATTTATGAAGAATTTTCTAAAAAAATTGTATGGAAATTATCAGATTTGACCAGCTTTTCTTCTTCAACTCAATCAGATTCGGCACTAGTTAGTATTGTTGTATGTTACATGTATGTGGGTGTTTGTGTGTTTATACATGTCAACTTTTCTTAAACTTTGATCACATATATCCTACTAAGTAATCAGAGAAAAGAAGATGATGAGAGTAAAATTAAACTAATTTTGCTAATACTGTAACACATCATAACATTATAAACTTTAAAAGGAAGGAATAATGGTAATAAAATTCTAATGATGGAGATATTCACACGCTACGGGTAATTAAGGAAGATGATGAGAGTAAAGTGAGGAACCGCAAAGTAACAGAGGTATAATGATAAATTCATTCGCGTGGGATTACTTAATATAATTCCATATCCAAAACATTTTATTTTTGCTTATATCATGGAATATAGATCATCCTTTTGTTCCTTAATATACGGGAAAACTTTTGATCACACTGATATGATATGTAATCAAGAGAAGCAAAATTTATAATTGAAAGGATTTCGCACGTACGATGGGGTATTTGCTCGTGTGGGCTATACATAAACATTTTTTTGTTGACGTCAGAAAAAAGGTGTCGCTATATACATTTTTTCCCCGGCTAAACAAATTGATTAATATGGAAACGAGTTTACAAAATCATTACAGAAACTAAGAAAGCAAATTATTACATAAACATATATATAAACATCATATACTAAAAACTGATATAAATTAAAAAGTGAATTTGACGATTGCTTTCTTTAAAACTTTATTCGCTAATGAATTATGTAATCCGTTATTTTCCTCCTCTGTAATCAATTTTCTTATTCAAAATTTGTGCATGACTATTTTTTCTTTATAGAAATTCCAATTTGCACATCGCATTGCACAAAAAAAAAATGTCGCTATACATATGCATGTATTGGTAAAAATATTTACTGGATATTATTAAAAATAGGAACTGGAACATTTTTGGTTGATCAAAACATGTTAAAGTCATTTCTTCATTCTCGATCTTCGAACTCGGAACCTTCTCGATTCTCTTTCTTTACATGATCAGTACACCGGTTGAATTCATGAAACAGAGTTAGATTATTTTATTAGGCGTTTTAATTGAAAACTAACATTCTCTATTGAACATTAACTATCGACAACTATACAGTTAAAAGTATCACTATACATTTAAGTTCAACCCACATAGTCTGAATTTGTGCTTATTGAAACAAACCATCTCAAATCAGTGTATTGATAAGTTTATTTTCTTCTAAAATTATGAATATGCATAAAGAAAAAGAACTCTAGTAATGTGTCTTAAATGCTATTATATGTTTATACATAGACATACGGAATTTCGGGTTAGTACGTTGAATCACAAATATATACAAGGCATTAACCAGGGCCGTGACTATCAGGGGATGGGACGGATTTGGATATTCGGCAATTTCATGATATCCGGATCCATCCGGATCCACCGGATTCGAGTTTTAATTATCCGGATATGTGGCTTCTGGATATCCGCCTAGATATTAAGATATTTGGGGATATCCATAAAAAAAAAAAAATAATGATAAAATAAAAATTTATATAATATTTTTAAATAAAAAATCTGTTATTATAAAAAAATCTAATTTTATTTTCATTAGTTTTATATATAAATTTTTATATATTAAAAACATTATTAAAATAGAAATTTTTAATATATTTAAAAGATACGGATCCGGATCCGAATATCAAGACTTTATAATTTGACTATCTGGATCCGGGTTTGACAGATCCAAGATTTTATTATCCGGATCCGACCCTCTCGGATATCCGAAATTTTGGAGCGGATCCTGGATCGGAACTCGGATCCCAGATAATAGTACCACCTATGCTGGAGGTGAGTTTAGTACTCCTCGGTTTAGCCCGGTTTAAACCGAAACCGGCCCAATTGATCTTGGTTTACGATGGTTTGAACCCGGAAGAAGCCCACGATCGCGATTGCCGGCATGCGACCTCATTTAAGGCCCAACCCGCCATGGACGATAACCGACCTCCGAGATTTGCAGAGTATTTCCCGATCTCGGAGGGAGAAAACGAAATCTCCCTTTTCCTGATGGGGCGGCACATCTGTTGAATCACAAATATATACAAGGCATTAACCAGGGCCGTGACTATTAGGGGATGGGACGGATCTGGATAATCGGAAATTTCATGATATCCGGATCCAGATCCACCGGATTCAAGTTTTAATTATCCGGATCCGGATCTGTGGCTTCCGGATATCCGCCTAGATATTAAGATATCTGCGGATATCCAAATCTGTAAAAAATAATAATAATAATGATAAATAAAATTTTATATAATATTTTTAAATAAAAATTCTGTTATTATAAAAAATCAAATTTTATTTTCATTAGTTTTATATATAAATCTTTATATATTAAAAACATTATTAATAAAATAGAAAATTTTAATATATTTAAAAGATACAGATCCATATCCGAATATCAAGACCTTATAATTTGACTATCCGGATCTAGTTTTGACAGATCCGAGATTTTATTATCCGGATCCGACCCCTGCGGATATCCGAAATTTTAGAGCGTATCCTAGATCGGAACTCGGATCCATATAATAGTACCACCGCTGGTGGAGGTGAGTTTAGTACTCCCCGATTTAGCCCGGTTTATACCGAGACCGATCCAGTTGATCCTGGTTTACGATGGCTTGAACCCGGAAGAAGCCCACGATCGCGATTACCGGCCTGCGAGCTCATTTAAGGCCCAACCCGCCATGGACGATAACCAACCTCCGAGATTTGTGGAGTATTTCCCGATCTCGGAGGGAGAAAAGGAAATCTCCCATTTCCTGATGGAACTAGGAAAAGGAAGATTGCCTGATCATCGCCGACTCAAGACCTTATAAATAGAGAGCTAGGTCCACATTCATAATTCATTCACAATCATCTACGAGACCTAAGGATTCAAGAGCAGAGAATTCGGCTTTTATCTTCTTAGTTCTTAAGTCTTTTTTCCCGATCAAAACAATCTTATAACTCCGCCGAGTTTAATACTAATAAAACGAGATTCCGATCAAAATTGTTGTTTAAATTCTCTTGTGTGATTTTCAGAATCAACAATCTTTAGTGACTATGTACTAGAAACAGTCGCCTACGTCTAACTTTTTTTTGTTTTCATCGTTGCCTACGTCTAATTTTATAAAATAATTAGTTTAAGAGATTATTAAAACTTTTTAAATTGTAGTTTGAAGCTATTCGTATTATATAAATTTAAAAGATATTTTTATTTCTATGAAAAACCGGTAAAATCACTTTTTCAAGTTAGAAACTAAATAAAGAATGAATGAAAATTTGAAACACAGTTAGTAACATATTAAAAAAAAAGTTTTTTCAATAATTTTTATAAATTTTGTTTTATATATATATATATATTTTTAAGAATCGCTTATGGCTTTTATAAACGGAGGCACGGCTCTGGCATTGACGATTATTAACAATTCGTGCTATTGCTGTCACACAAAAAAAAAACTTTTAGAAAAGTAACCATAATGGGTACTTATAGGCCCATTTAAATGGGCTTCAATTTGATGATTAAAGAAGCATGGCAATTATGTTTTTCTTGTCAAAGCAGAGAAATTATGTCTTAATTTCCACCGTTAATCTTTTTGTAATAATCGTAGTTTCATGATTAGTGGCCGGAATCTGCCAAAGAAAGTAAATTAAAGTTTTAAAAGTACAGTGAATTCGAAAATTTCTAGCAGATAAATTATAAATAATCTTATATCGAATATAGCATGAAATTTGGTTAAAGAAGTGGATCTATAACCGATATGTTTGTGTAACTTAAATTCGAGTTTTAAGAGAATCTACCTATGCTCAAATCTCAACACCAATGACACCTATATAGATTATAGATTATTAATATCTCTCTAACATCGCTTTGTTTTTTGTTTTTTTTTCGGCAATTCATTCAATAACATTAAGAAACACTAAGATACATTGTTCCAAGAGACTATATAACTGAGGAGATTAATTCTAGCATTTTTAGCTAATACATCAGCTATGGTATTTGTTCCTTGAGTTTTTCATGAAGCTGAAAGAGTAGTTTCCTCGACCAAGCTTTGTTAAACATGAAAAGTAGCATTTTAGCTACAAACTTTATTAATTAAGTAATTGGACTATCTCCTTTGACAAAAAGAAAAAGTATTTGGACAAATGGTTGGCTTATCAAACTCTACAAGTGGCACTGACCATATGAAATAACATTAATTAATATTATAAGCGAAAGACAAGAAACAAATACTGAGAATATAATAAAAAGGACAGAGGAACTTGTTCCCACTTTCTATATTCTTAACCTTAACTTTGGGGGTTGGGGACCCCAAAAACCTTCTTCATTGACCATCCATTTTGCTATTATAAATTATTATTTCTCTGAACCATTCTTTGTTCAATGCATTATATACTAACATTTTTTTTCTGTAAACCATTGTGTGATATAACGTATGCATAGGACTAATACGTTTGTTGTACATAATTTCTGTGCAATTTCTTGTAACATTGGATTTACAACATATGAGAGACAAATTATACCTTGAACTTGGTGAGAAGGTACGTATATTAGTTTTGGTTTTATAATATACTGTTTTAAAGCTACCAGATGAAGGAAGATCATTTACCTTTTTGTGGAGATGTTAGAAGTGCTTACTGTGCTATCAAACTAAGAGAGATTGTGGTAAATTTTTTGACGAATTCTTAATTAACTTAAGAGTAGTAAAAAATTCTTAGACTACCCACAATGAGGTAGTTGAAAGTAATATTCAACTGCTTAAACCATTGTATGAGGTGTTGAATAATTTGAGTGGGATGACATGGAAATTTTTGTGTTGAAAACTTTTAACATGTTGAAAGTAAAAAAAGTGTGTCCCACGTATTAATTTTTTATTGAAAAAATAGAGATTTCGGTGACCGAAATATTTAATAAATTGGTGATGAACTTTTTTGTTTTTTTTTTACATCCACATTATTTAAGGTAATTATTGGATTTGAAATTATATTATTTATAACAAAAAACTATACCAAAATTCATCATTTTTCATACTCTATAAATAGAGACTTGTTTCATTAGATTTGGACAAAAAAAAAAACCATCTTCTTAACAATATTCTACTATTTAGCCTATCACAAACTCTCGTTTTTATCTTCTCATATCTTTGTTGAGGAAATGGATCCCAACAATAACCCTTCTAACACCCAAAATTCTTCTAATTACCCATTTTACTACCCAAATCCCAACCACCCATTTCAAAATCAATCTTCTAACCAACCGCAAAATATACTGAATTATGGTTTTTCACCAAGTTTCTTCACGCCGTCAGCTATCCCAAACTATTATCCGTACTACGGCTCGATGATGCCACATTCATCTCAACGACCCACTTATTCCTCTACTCCGACGAGTAATGAAATTGTTCCGAATGGAGCAATTGAGTTTCCCGAATTTTTGACACAAATGGCTCTTGTTGGTATGAGTGGTGTCAATGAAGCCACTCGAAATGCAGACAATTCAACCCATGCTCCCCGTAAGAACCACAAATGGACCACTGGCCACAATTTGGTGCTACTGAGTGGGTGGATCAAATATGGAACAGACAACATTATTGGCAGAAACCAAAAGAGCGAAGCATTCTGGGGTAAGATTGCTGAGTATTGTAATGAACATTGCTCATTTAATCCTCCGCGTAGTGGAGTTTCGTGCAGAAATCATTTCAACTACATGAACAAACAACTGACAAAATGGACTGGCGATTACGATAAAGCTGAGCGTATGCGACAAAGCGGGTGGTCGGAGCAGGATGTATTGGCGAAAGCGCAAGAACTATATTCAGGTGGTGGTAGTGGAAGTTTCAATTTAATGAAAGAATGGTTCGCTGTCCGTGACCAGCCACGTTATCGTAGTCAGGTAGGAGGAAATACTGACTCTGGAAGCAGTGGATCTAAGAGGGCACACAAGAGTGATGCTAGTGACTCCAACTCTGTAGGATCCAGTGCTCGTCCAATGGGGAGGGATGCATCTAAGAAAAAGGCTAAAAAGAAAGGTAAGGGTGAAGCCTTGGCAGCGGTCGAGGAAGATATGAATGAATTCAGAAAAATCAAGGAGCGAGAGTTTGAACGATTGGACAAAATACTCAAGATGTAAGAGGAGGCAAACCGATTGATGCAAGAAAAGACTCAAGCAAAGCAAGAAAAGACTCAAGCAAAGAAGATAAAGATGTATCTGAAGCTTAAGGAGAAGAAGGATCTCGATGACCAGAGCAAAATGCTGTTGGAGAAGTTGGGCCACGATCTTTTTGATTAATTGTTGTCAAGTGTCTGTTTGCATTTTGTGTGTTTTTGCTTTAATAATGTTTGTCTGTCATTTTCTGCTTCAGTGTTTGTCAAGTGTCAGTTTGTAATTTGTCATTTCCCACTTTAATGTCTATTTGTCTGTAATCCAATGTTATTGGGAGAATCCAATGTAACTTCAATAATGTTTATTTGTTAAGTAATCTGTGACTTTTTCATCACTGTAATCTGTGAATTTCGAAGAAGGTGATAATTGATGTGACTGATGAAAGCAACGGTTAGATCTTTGCCGACAATATTGAACGGCTTAGATTGATCCGTATTTGTCAAAGAAGGTGATATTTTAGCTAAAGTTGATGTTACTGATCAAAGCAACGGTTAGATCTTTGCCGACAATATTGAACGGCTTAGATTGATCCGTATTTGTCAAAGAAGGTGATAATTTAGCTAAAGTTGATGTTACTGATCAAAGCAACGGTTAGATCTTTGCAGAACAATATTGAACGGCTTAGATTGATGTCCGTGAATTTCGTAAGTGTAATCCGTGAATTTCTTATAAATGGGGACTCATTCCTCCATTGATGTACCAATACCACAAATCTTACCTTACTAAAAAAATTTCAATGGATCCATCAGAATTTCCTTTTGATGTCGAAGCTTACAAAAGGCAGGCTAAAATTGAAGAGAGGTATATCCTCAGCCGGTTTAAAGAGCGGCGAAAGAAAATAGATGAAGACTATCCACCTCATAGCAAGAGAAGATTACTTCAAGAGAGATCATGCAGCGGCAAATCAAAGACTGATTGACGACTACTTTGCCAATCAACCTACTTATGACGATGCAATGTTTCGTCGGCGATTCCGTATGCGAAAACATGTTTTCCTTCGAATCGTTAGCGACCTATCAAGCAGTGACGTCTACTTCACCCAACGATGTGACGCAGCCAATAAAGAAGGTATATCTCCATTAGCAAAATGTACCACGGCCATGCGAATGTTAGCATATGGTATGGCGGCTGACGCAGTGGATGGATACATCAAGATAGGAGGTACTACTGCAATGGAGTGCTTGCGGAGATTCTGTAAAGGAATCATACAATTGTATGAGCAAGTGTATCTCAGAGCTCCAACTGAAGATGACCTGCAACGAATTTTGCATGTTAGTGAGATGCGAGGGTTCCCGGGAATGATTGGGAGTATATTGATTGCATGCATTGGGAATGGAAGAATTGTCATACAGCGTGGGAATGACAATTTACTAGGGGAGATAAGGGAACCACCACTGTTATTCTTGAAGCAGTTGCATCCCATGATCTATGGATCTGGCATGCTTTTTTTGGATGTCCGGGCACATTGAACGATATAAACGTTCTATATCGTTCACCAGTGTTTGATGATGTTGAACAGGGAAATACTCCAAGAGTGAACTTCTTCGTGAACCAACGTCCATATAATATGGTGTACTATCTTGCTGACGGTATCTATCCTTCTTATCCTACTTTCGTCAAATCGATTAGGCTTCCTCAAAGTGAGCCAGACAAGTTATTTGCAGAAGTTCAGGAGGGATGTCGGAAGGACATCGAACGTGCATTTGGAGTGTTGCAGGCTCGATTTAAAATCATTCGTGAACCAGCTCGTATGTGGGACATAGCCGATCTGGCTATCATTATGAGGTCATGTATCATATTGCATAATATGATTGTTGAGGATGAACGTGATACATATACTCAACGATGGAACGATTATGATCAATCTGAGGCAAGTGGGTCTAGTACACCGCAACCATTCTCGATCGAGGTGCTACATGCATTTGCAAATCATGTCCGTGCTAGATCCGAGTTGCGTGATTCAAGTGTGCATCACGAATTGCAAGCAGATCTAGTCAAACACATATGGGCAAGATTCAGAATGTCTCGTGATTAAAAAGATTTCCAAGTTTGTGAGTTCAGTCTATTGTATTAATTAAGTTATGTGTGTTTTATTGGTTGTATTGTGTGCTTTTTATTGTATTGTATTGCATTTTAAGTTTTTTTGTAATTGTATTTGTTTTAATAATGATTCTCTCTATTCTCGTTTTTACTACTTACATTTTTTAATTAAAAACATAAAAAAATAAATAAAATAAAAAATATTTAATTCGTAATTACGCTAATTGAATTTTAAACGATAGTTGTTATTAATAATAACTAATAAAAAAACTAAAACATAAAATAAATTAAAAATAATGAAATAAAAAATGGTAGGGTAGGGTGTTGAATTTTATTAAACAAATCATTGTAGGGTATAAAATTTTAGTGGGTGTTGAATTATTAGGTGGAAAATAGAAAAAAAAATGTGGAAGAAAGAGATATGATGTGGAGGATGTTGAAACTTAAAACGATTGATGATACTCTTACTAAAATTGAAAGTAACAAAAGGTAAACACATGTCTCAAAAATAGGGCTATTCTTGCTTTTTCGTTTTAATACTCTTTGCTTCCCTATAGTCTGCTTCTCATGTCCCCCGGTCCACCTGACACTGCATGTATTTAAAAGAATAAATTCCAAATCCTTGATTTTCTATATATTTTATACTCAAAATATTTTGGTAGAAAAAAGGAATACATTTTCCACGAACAAGAAGAAACTTTTATTTATAAAAAATAAAAGAAAATATCCACACAAGCGATTCAATCAAATAGAATGCAATAAATGAATGTTCAGTTCCCCTTACCTTTATTTAGTTTTTGTTGGCCATTATAATTGTTCCAGCAAAAGAGAGAGAGACCTATTCAAAAGCTCATATCTCTCTCTGAATCTGCTGATCTCATCACTACTTACCATCTTTTACTCCATCAAAAATCCTCAACTAAACCCCACTTCCCCAAAATTGAAACAAACAAAAACTTCTCTCTATTGATCTCTTTCGCTGATTCAGATTCGAAACACAGAAGATGGTTCTTACACATCCACATTATTGGAGAAAAAGATTATCAATGAACCCACAAGCTCTTCTTCTTCTGATCCTCTGCTTCTTCTTCATTCACCACTGCGACGCCTCGAGAGCCTCGTCACCATCAAGCGTTTTCTTCAGAAACCCGAATAATGATCACAACAAAAACACCATGAGGAGAGGCCATTTCTTAGGGTTCTTGCCAAGACACTTCCCTGTTCCAGCTTCTGGTCCTTCACGAAAACACAACGACATTGGTATACAAGCTTTGTTGTCTCCATGATCACTTTCTCTCCCTCTCTCTCACTCTCTCTAGATTACATTATATATATATATATATATATATATATCAGATATGTAATGCATGAAGTCATACACAAAACAAGGGTAAAAGACCATTCATCGATCTCTGATGTTTGTTTTGACATGTAATTAGGGTTTCAGATGTTTGACCCCTTTTAATTGTTCCTCGATCTTTTGGTTATTTTTTTGTTTGCATGTAACTTCTTTAGAGTAGAAGTGAGAGATATTGTGATTAGGTCTGGGTTTTGCTATTCTTACTCTTTTCTTTTGTATATGTAATTAAAGTTTACGAGAGGAGATATTAGATGCAACAATCTCGTTACTTCAATGCGTGCGTACGTAATTTAACATCTTTAGATTTATTCACCTAATTGATCATTTTATTGATTTCTAATAATATCAAAGCTGTTGATAATTGGATTTTGTAAAGTTTAATTGGTAAAAGAAATGGAAAAATCATCTTTCTTTTTAAAAAGAAAGACCAACAACTTCATTACCGTCTAGAGAACACCGTGGGTCATCTTTTACTCGTTCAACCAATGAGATATGAAAAGAAGAAAAATATGTCTTCTAATTTTTTTTTATTCCTGGATAAAGAATATACTATATATTATAGTGAAACAATAGGCAATGCATGAAGCTATTTTTAAAGTTGTAAAATATAATACAAAATAATAAAAGAAAAATAGAAAGAGTGAAATGGGATAGTCCAAAAGATCACGCAACGTTAGGTTATTAACGTAAAATCGTAAAATAATAATAGCATTCATCATGTACAGAGTGTCCAATAACCCATCCCACCACGCCCGGCTTGATTTGACACTCGTTTACATTTTCTTTATTAATCTATAAAAAAAATTTGATTTTTTTTTTTTTTTGATTTTTCTTAATTCATACCAAAATTACATTAAAACAAAAATTATGGTGGACAAAACAACAAACTCATTTGCTTGTCAAACAGTAAAATTTATATTGGCTTAAGAAAACGCGAGATTTAACGAAAGATTATGTACGTATATAACCAACTAATTTTTTTGATAACGATTACATATATAAATGAATATATGTATAATACATTTCTTTTTCACTTTAAGTTGGTTATGGTTTAATGGAAAACATGATTAAGTAGAATGTATATTATAGAAATGTAAAAAGGTCAACCTACAATAGACACGAAGCCGAAAGATGGGCCGTTTTAACAAAAAGTTAAGCTTAATTTTTCCGCCGAAGGTTCTAATGCATACAAATGTTCAAAAGGTTACCTTTTTTCTCTCTACAAAGAAAAAGCTCACCAAAACTATATAAGTTAAACCAGATTACCATTTTTTTTTCTTCTTCTTTTGATTAGTTTACTATCTTCTTATCTTTCATAAAATTACATTTACATATATCAATGTTTAATTATAACTCGAACAGTTATGAAAAATGATGACTCTGGAAGAGTAAATGGCGAACACGGCATGATTCGTAGGATATGATGGGGGTAATGGTATTACACGTTAAATCGTAAAGAATGATTAGATTAATATCCGATAATTCCGCAATCGATTCTAAAATTACAAATACACGTATGTAATGTACCTTCTCAATTGTTCATTATTACATCACTTTACTAGGAAATATGCACCACATTTTTAAAAACCAAAACTTTACTATATTTTATCAAATAACACAAATTTGATTAACGTTCTAATTTCTCAAAAGTTCTACACTTTTATATGTGGGGTTGATCAATCTTGATTAACCTAACCTATCCGGTCGAAAGCAAATATTAATTTAACCATACCAAACTGAAAAAACCAGACCAAACTTTACATAACTAAATTTTTTCAAGAAGCCAAATCCAAACTAAAAATAAGAAAAATATGTACTAAACTGATAGAACTTACAATGCTTTTAATTTGGATATAAAACCACAAATCTAAACCAAAACGAAAGTGAAGATCACTATTTCAATGAGCAGAAAACAATATTAAACGCTTAAACTTCAGCATTTACACACATCACAAAAAACATATCCCCCAAATCGTAATATCAATATGTACAAGATTCTGAAACGGTCTAAATACGAAGATCTTCAATCCTTTCTGCAGCATGATTTGACTCCACAAGATATCTTTCCTTCTACATAAAAATGGACAATCTCATCTTTCACATGCCTTTGGGCTATGCCAGTTCGAGATCCTGCTGATGACCATGCCATGTATAATGTTTCTAAGGCTTCAACTGAAAACCCATTGCTGCTTAGGTCCAGAATCTGCAATTTGTTAGCCATTGCAAGCGCGGTCGAAAGCTCTTTGATGATATGGTTCTTGCGTGGTAAACTAAGACTACTCGAGGTTGCAGTTTGTTCCTCTATTTGCTCATCTTCGCTGTCTGCAACTTCGAGATCATCACAGTCCATACTGGTTTCACATAACTCTTGTTCTTTGTCAGGGTTCCGGCAATGGTGTTTGGTCTCAACTCTATGAGTTTTGTCCCTTGCGGTGATTGATTCACACGTACCATGTTCTTGCTGTCCCATTTCTGAGCATTCCTTCACAGGGTCGCCAAACACAGTCTCATCCATTTTAGCATTCTCAGAAATATTAAGCTCTTCGAGATTCTTGTTATCTGCAAAACGTTTAGTTGATACTTTTTAAAAGGAGAAGATATTTGGTTTAATAGCAGCTACAACAAGAGATTTATGGGGAAAAAAAAAGTTCAGACCTGAAAGTGTTTGAATTATGCACAGAATTCCAGAGAGCTTCAGATGACATTTGTTTAAAATCAGAACTTTTATGTTTGAAAAAGGATTCGTAAGCAGCATCCCCAGTGCACTGATTCCCTGTTTGTATATTGTTTCAAAGGACCAGTTATGATTTAAGAAGACAGGATTTTACATTAGTCCGAAGATCGTTTCTGAGCTTTGAAATGGTGACAGAATCACGAGTTTAATTGATTGCGAAATTCTTTAGCTTATTCTCTCCCATTTTAGTCTCAACAGAGTTTAGAGATAAGAGCTCTAGGATGTTGAGTTCATAGAAAACATACCTCTTCAGTGATTGGATTTCCTCCAACATTGAGCTCAAGAATGCTAGAAGTTAGAGTAATATCTTGGATGAGCTTAAGAAAGAAAGGAGACGCTAGTCCACAACATGAAAGGTCTAGCTTCACAGTTTCTTCCTTTTGATAACATAGAGATTCTGTGATTTTGATAGCTCCGTCCTAGAATAATTTGTATAACATCGTCAGATGAAAAAGGATGCATTTATCAAAATATAGGAATTCATTTTAAAGGTTTACCATATCATTACCGTTCCTATTCCAGAGCTGCCAACCAAAAGTTTTGACAAAGATGGAGTCTTAACAAGTACGGAAAGGCTATCAACAACTTGGCTGCTCAGCTTAATGCCATTCATGCTCAGTTCTGCAAAGCTGTTGTGGTTTAACATATGATAGTGTTAGATTGATATACATGTGGAAAAGTAAACAAAAATACAGCTTAATTATTCTTTTAACCTGCTTAGAGTAGCTAGTTTAGCCAAGAGGTTTTGAACAGCACTCCCTGAAACAGGATTATTATAACCTGCCATATACAAGTACGGATATACCATCTTCAGCAAAATGAAACGAGAAAAAAATGAATGTAGATAACAAATTTGAAAGTTTACCTATATAGAGTTGTGAAAGTCCCGACTCCGGATCCAAAGCATCAGCAATTTTTTGGATTGTTCTAGATGTGAGTGAACAATGCTCCACATTCAAGCTGTAAAGTGCTAAAAAAACAAAAGGGGACACTTAAACATAAGCGCGTGAACGAAGATAAGAGTTAAGAATATTAGTCTAACATTAGGTATCTCATATATCTACTGGGTTTATTAATTCCCAGTGAAACCAAGAAACAAAATATACTAACAGAACAATTAGATACCATAGATGAAAGTTTCTTACAAAGAAACTATACCCCGGCAATATTTCAAGATGGTTAAGAGGTATGATCCACAAGCATCAGTAAGTCGATTCCTGGACACATTGAGGACTTCCAGCCGAGTGAACAGAACAGGGCATTCACAGATCTGGTAAAATGGAGTATATTAAACAAGAAGAAGAAACACTAATTTGTGAAGCTTTGGGCCTAGTGGGGTACCTGAAACAAAGCAGTTGGACCAAATCGATTGCAATGCAAATCCAAAGTTAAAGCACCATACATCTGGCTTGATGATGCAAAAAGTTGTTTCAGTTTCTCCATTGTTCCATTCCCTAACAACCAATAAGAATATGGAAAATAAGTACTGTATTTAGGAAGTTCCTTATCATATAATCAACTACCTTCAGCTCGCTACACTACAAAATTAAATATCGCACGTGGAATGATGCTAAGTAAGACATTAGAGGAAACTCTCACCTAGCATATTGTGGGAGAGATCCAACATAGCAACTGTATTGTGGACATGGAGGGCACACAGTAAAGGAGCAGCTGATATATCCTGCAGTTCACATTCTGACACATTGATATCATCCTCTACCTGATAAACATACAATGGAACAACCATTCAGATTACACACCAAATAAAGTAATAATTTGTAGCTAGCTTGATTTTAAGTTAGTTGAAAAGCAAACAAAGAGAAGAAACTATTTCATCCGCTAAAAGGCAAACTTGAAGTAGTGTTCTCACCTCCGAAATATATAATTTCTTAAGCAATTTTATACTAGGTTTTTCTGACAACTTCTGGCAACAGTCCATGTATAGTTTCATCAGGCGCTTGTGAACCCAGCCTGCAACAAATTAATTCCATAGCTAATTCAGCCGTATTATATAAATAAGGGATGAGAATCAATGAGTTTATTAAAAACCAGTACAACGGTTCAGCCAATTCATGTAAAAAAAGTGAAAAACAAGTTGAGATCAAAAACAAAATTTATAATAAGATCAGCTAGACAATCACTAATTTAAATATCATGAATCGGTCCAATTTGTATATAAAAAGAATACTTACCATTCACGGAAGCTTCAATAACAACATTTTCAGAAGAGCCTGTGAGAATCTCATACAAATCCAATGGTTTCAGAACTTTACCACCATATTCCAAATGATGAATGATCGGCAACAGACCTGATGATATCAAAATTGGATGTTAAGATTCATATAAACTTTTCGAGTTCAGAATTTTAATATAAAAGCTTACTTTTTTAACAAGGGGAATAATATTAAATAGCACAACAGAAATTGTTGAGATTTTATAGAGGTGGATCAGAACTGGGATCATGCATTCATGCTAAACGTTTGCTGAGAAACCAAAAAGTTCACATACCTTTAGATTTCTCATTGTCAGGAAGCTGCAAATAGTATAAGCAAGTAAGTTCCACCTTCACAGACTCATCATTGCCAGAACACGAGTCTAAAGCCATGTGTTCATTCTCAATTTCGATTTTTATATATTGCTGCAACCAGTAAGACATATAGCTATCATGGAAAAGAATGGCGGACAAGAAAAAATAAATGAAATTCAATCCAATCAAGAATAGTCAATGATAACTCAAAAACAAGGTCAAGGATGCTCACATCCTCAGTCTTGGAATAAGCATGGAAGTTCACGAGAGCAGCTCCATTTTTGCATTGCGTGCCGTTGGATTCGCCAGCTTCACATTGAGATCCTTTTATACCACAACCAGCTGATTCAACAGCTTTACTATTGATCAAAGGTCTACAATTGTTGACATTTGGAGCAACTTTAGAGGGACGGGGAGACGTATACGAGCAAGAACCTTCTTCTACATGATCTTGAATAGCAGGATTATCCGTACAATTAACAGCACCATCATAATACATACTTTCATCAGAAACTTCCTCACTCTGGCTTGAAACTTTGTGAAAACTGCCTTTAGGGCAACCCAACTCATATTCGGTTTCACTTTCATCGTCAGAGAGGATTACACGAATACGCTTCCGACCAGCAACTGTCTGAGGATCTGTTAGTGCGGAGAAATCTTTCTTGGCCTGATCAGTATCAACATCTTGTTTTCCTGAAAACTGTTTCCTTTTGGAAAGATGTTTCCCAGGCTGGAGAAATGAAATTAGTGGCACGTCATCATTTGCTTCATCCAGATCTGCTAACGGTTCTGATCTAAGTGAATTTGATGTTCGGAGATCTGGCGAGCTACATGCATTTGGCCTATCATTTGATATATTCCCATGCCCTTCTGAGTCAGTTTCAGAACATTCATCTTCTGTACCACATTGGGCTCTCTCACCATGTTCTGATTCCTTCAGATTTTGTATTTTTTCCTTCAACTCCCTACACAGTAGAATATATCTATGAGAAACGAAAAATTTGAAACTGCAAACCTAGTTGCAGCGCTGCAAAACCTTGCACCAGATTTAATATCTATCTTATCTTCAGCCCAGCGACTACATAGTAAAGATTACCTGCATTTTTTAGCATTCCCAAATCTGATCATATGGCTATAATGCATATGTTCCAGTGCAGAAAGCTGAATTGAAGGAAGATTGGCTTTCAAAGCAATTCTGCAGGGACCACATGATAATACATCCAAAAACGACCATCAGTTTAATTCATTAGCATGAGATATGTATGTATGTGTGCGTGCATTCACGTCTGTGTATGTATATCGTAGAAATGCTTTAAGTGATTAGAAATGCAAAATCTACTATAATTATCTACAATGATCATGAAAACTACTGATTCATTATACATGAAATACTTATTCATAAGCCATAGTGCAGTAATCCTTGAACTTAGTTTTTATCAGATTCACGTTTGCTCTGCTTAAGCCTTCATTCAAATTTCTAAGATCTTCAGCGCAGAGTAGTATTACACAATTGTCAATATTCTCAAGGGAGATTAATAAGATTAAATCACAAACGAGAAATACTCCAGGATCTACCTGTAACCCTTTTCAAATTCTTTGAGTGCCCTTGTCCATTCGCCAATGCAGTCCAAACCATCACCTATATTAATTTTCGCTAGTGCTTGACCCTACACGAGACCACCATAAGTGAAAATTAGAATCAATAAGAAGAAAAGCTATAATATTGACAAATCCAAAAATAATCACTGTTCTTTTTACATAGAGCATGCGAGTAGAGGCCTCATCAATTATTCCTGGTGTTGTGAATTAAATTCTGATGAAAAAAATAATATAAGTTGTAATAATTAAGCGTGCAAGCAAACAAATCTCACCTCTAGATTACCAATTGCTTTGTATCCCTCATAACTTTTACCGCACCACTTCAGGGACTTTCTGAAATCTCTGAGCTTTTGGTAAGACTCTCCAACAACCAAGAAGGCATCACTCAGCTTTTCCTTGTCACAGAGTTCATCTGATATTTTCTTCTTCCTTTTTGAATATTCAAGATGCTAAGACATTCAAAGAAGAAAATTGAAACCCTTTTAGTTGCATGGAAAAATTAAATGGCCGTTTCCTACTAAAATTTCAAAACTATATTACGAGTCATTGGGACTGTGGCTTTGAGACTTGAATCATATATTGCTCAGTATCCGTTTGATACAGAATAAACATAATTTTGCCACTTTGGTCTAGCATTAAAACTTTGTTTTGCAAGTTTAGAAACAAAATGTTATCCCAGCACTAACTTTTCAAAAGATATGTTTTCTTGAGATAACAAAAACCAAGCAGCTCTTGAATATTAGTCTTCCTGACTGATCTGACTTCACAAAACCTGAATCTGTCTAAGAAAATAGCATAACTGTCCTACTCCATAGTACCCTGATGAAATCTGAAAATCTAACAATGCTTATTTATGATTAAAAACCCCTAAGATGAACAACTCTAACATTTGGAAACTTTTCAAACACATGCAGACATGGTATGGAGTGTTGGGATCTAGCAAGAAATAAAACTCACCTTCCGCCATGCAAATACCATTCTGGATTTTTCAATAAGACGTTCAAGACAAGCATGTACAAGGAGCATAGACTTTCGTTCCTCCGAAGTGCCTTTGGCATCAGTCATTTCTGCAGATAACTTCTTAAGCCTAAGCACTTCTTCCCTCGATTCTTCCATAACTTTAGTGGCTTTCTTCAATATCTTAATATTTCGCTCTATCTGTTCAACTAATGCACTCTCGTCTTGCATAGATTTAGCTAGCGTAGAAGCTTTACCATAACATGAAAGTGCTTCGTGGTACTTTTGGGTCCTGTAATGTAGTTCAGCGAGATTGATATACCCCTTAGCTTCTCCTTGGCAATGATTGATTTTATGACAGATTTTGATATCCATTTCGATGTGTTCTTTTGCGTCATCCCAATTTCTCAGCTCCAGAAAAACATTTCCAAGGTTATGATGAAGCCTACTACGCATAGCATCGTACTCTTTCACCTCCTCTTCATCGCAAATCTTCAGCCCTTTCTTGAGAATATTGCAGGCTGCATCAGGATTATCAAGATCAAGGTCAAGCATACCGATGTTATTATGTGCATTGATATACTCCTCAAGAAAGCTGCTAGATTCGCCAGGAGGTGGTTTCTCCTTGAGAACCTGTGCAAGTTCCATGGCTTTCTTAAAGTACTTTTTTGCACTCTGAATGGCATCACAATCATCCTCAGACCTCAAGAATATTTCATGGTAGGTACGACCGAGTTGAGTACAAGCTCGTTGCTTCTCCACAGTGTCATTATTGTCTTCAGCAAGCTCTAAATGCTTCTTCTGCAATAACAGAAAAGAGACATTAGCTCAACTAAGAAAATATACATAACACTTCACAGGTGACGAATATGAGATCATAACGGAACAGCATATTAGCACATCAGTTTTTCCCCAAAGTACACAGTATTCAATTCCACGATCCCAGGTCATAACAACATTCAGAGAAATTCGCAAAATTTATCATGGAAAATCAGGAAGTCGAAGATACCCAAGTAGGAAAATCAGATGGTTTACCTGATAGATCAAGGCTTCTTCGAAATCCTGGAGGCGGAGATAGATCTCGCCAAGAGACTGACAAGTAGGTAACAAATCCTTCCCAGGCAAGTACTTTACGGAGATATCGTAATCGATTCGAAACCACTTGAGAGCCTCGACGTACTCTCCATCATTCTTAAGGATGTCGCCGACATTGTTGGCCCACCTCGCCTCTTCGCTATGGTTACCCACTTCCTTCGCTGTCCGGTACGCCCTCTTCGCCGCAGCTACATCTATTCGACCCATCGATGGTTTTTTCCGATTCGTTGATTCTCTCTACTTTCCCCCAACGAAAGGGTTTTGTTTTCTTCCTTGTAATTTCTTTCTGTGATTTTGATTTTCTCATTTTCTGCAATTTCGCCAATTTTTTGGTGCCATCAAATCCCAAAAAGTCCCGCCAAAATTTGAGGGCAAATAAGAAATTTAAGATACCTTAAACCCTGCGCTTTTGAGCCTTGTTGAGTTTAGGCCTTGGGTCGAGATTCCTTTGGGCCTTGGGCCTCGGGCCTTAAACTTTGACAAGGAAAGAAACCCTAAGGGTTTACTTGGTCTCTCTATGTAGCTTCTCATTTTCAGCCGACCAACTGCTCTTGCTTTACCCCGAAAGGCCTCTACCTGATAATCCGGCGATCTGTGAAAAATGGTTACGGCGAAGAAGACAAAGAAGTCTCATGAGGGAATCAACAGCAGATTAGCTCTGGTGATGAAGAGTGGCAAGTACACTCTAGGTTACAAATCTGTTCTCAAATCCCTTCGCAGCTCCAAAGGTACAAAACAAACTTTCCTCATCGATTCGATCTATTTTGTGGTTCGTCTTCGTTTGTGTCTGTGTTTGCTTTTAGATTTGTGGGGTTCGTAGAGTTTGGTTGGTAAACACTATATCCATTACGCTAATCACGGTCACTAGTGCAAAACTCCCTAACGGACCCACCGGTTTTTGAAACAGGAAAAGTTGTTCTCTTTTTTTCAGTGGGATAGTCTCACAGTGGAAATCTTGATCAAGAATTATTGTTTTGCCTGAATCAATTCGGATTTAGTTGTTAAATGTGCTTTTGATGTCAATAGTAGCTGTAAAACTCTGCTGAGTCATTGCTGGATTTTGATTTGTTGTTTAGGTAAGCTGATACTCATATCTAGCAATTGCCCACCGTTGAGAAGATCAGAGATCGAATACTACGCTATGCTTGCTAAAGTTGGAGTGCATCACTACAATGGAAACAATGTCGATTTGGGTACTTCCTGTGGTAAATACTTCCGAGTTTCATGCCTCAGCATCGTTGATCCAGGTGATTCCGACATCATCAAGTCACTTCCTGGAGACCAGTGATTGTGATTTCGATCGATTGCTATGATTTTGCCATGTTGTCTCTGCTTTATGCAATGTGTTCTTGAAAGACGTCATGTTTGGTTTCTGCGCTCCTTATGGTTAATTACATTTTCGTCTCTATTGATGGATCCAATTTACATGAAGTAACGACTTATTCTTTTTATCCGAACGCTTGCTAAACTTCATCGTGGTTTTCTACAAATGATGAGAGAAAAAAACTTGCCATACAATCTTTCTACCTGAAGAGATTCATATTGGCAATGAATCACATTCTTATGTTGTTAACCAATGCCAGTTCTTTTCTATGCAAAGCCTCGTTTGATAGTAAGCTTCCACTTGTTACTCGGGCAGTGTAAAATATATATTTTTTCCTGAAACTTGAGCTATTTCCCATCCAATCATAAGTAACTAGGATCTTTAAGCTTTATCTGGAGCTCCTTTTGTTAATGAAATCTTGTTCCCTTTTAAACTGGAGGATTTTCAAGCTCTCACAGTTACATAGAAACAAGTAATCTCAGCATGTTGCTCAAAATTAAATCATTTATTAGTAATTTACTTTAGGGCTGTGGATTCCAACTTTGTTTAGCTAGTTTGAACAATGACTCGGACTCCCTTCAGTTTCAGGATGAGGAGTTTCATATTTGGAGAATCTGTTAAAGATTAGGATAAGATATCAACCAGTGTATCAAGCTGATAGTAGCTACATCTATTATGTCCTATTTTCGCGGTTGTTTGGGGGTGACTCAAAGTAGGCTAAGTTTGTCGGTGTTTTCCTATTGTCATAATGAGAGATAGCACCGTGTAGATTCAACTTCTCTCAGTTGAGGTACTGTCAAGACGGTCATTAGGTCTCATAGATACTTGGAAATTGAGCCATGTTCGTTTGATTGGATGGAAATGTTTAGTCTCTTATCTTCTTTTTATATTTGGATTTTGAGGTATGGTACTTGCAATGTTTTGTAATCCATGGCTCGATAGAGTGTGTTAGCATAGGTGCATATCCCAATAGACGTGTGTTATCACTCTAGCAGCTCCTTATTTGTTATAGAAAAAAATGATAGATTGTTAAATTGGAGCTTTCCGTTATGATTTCATACCATGTTAGTGTTGCCTGATATATTACAAGACTATAAGTATTCCTCAAAGTGGCTTTTAGGTTTGACTATTACCCACTCACGTAGGTGGGTTTGTTTGACGTTATTATGGGTTGGGTCCATATACCTTTCCAGAAACACCGAGTTGATTTCTTTATCATTGGGACTAAGAATCCATGATATAGTCTTACCCAGATAACTTAATGTGGGTCGGTTTTGGGGTAAATAGATAGTGTTAGTGTACCTAAAGCGCATCCTGTATTCTTTGTTCTTCTTCTTCATGCAATACCTTGGTGTCCCTGAGCTTCATCGAAACCATTTCTTTTCAGACCTTCACAAGTAGTGGTTACTTAGTTCTACCCTGTGATTATGACATGAATATGCAGAGGAATTCTATGAAAAGCATTTACAACAAAATTATTGGCAGATGATGATGGTTTCGATTATTAGCCTTGGCTCTGAGTATTGCATAAAGAAATATAGATACCGCCCAAAAACGCAAAGAAAAGTTTGATGAACTTATGATGCCACGGAAAGCTTAGGATATATTCTCTGTACATTTTGGGCAAAAGGAGAAACGAGACAAAAGAAATGAATGTAGATGACAAATTTGAAAGTTTACCTATATAGAGTTGTGAAAGTCCCGACTCCGGATCCAAAGCATCAGCAATCTTTTGGATTGTTCTAGATGTGAGTGAACAATGCTCCACATTCAAGCTGTAAAGTGCTAAAAAAACAAAAGGGGACACTTAAACATAAGCGCGTGAACGAAGATAAGAGTTAAGAATATTAGTCTAACATTAGGTATCTCATATATCTACTGGGTTTATTAATCACCCAGTGAAACCAAGAAACAAAAGATACTAACAGAACAATTAGATACCATAGATGAAAGTTTCTTACAAAGAAACTATACCCCGGCAATATTTCAAGATGGTTAAGAGGTATGATCCACAAGCATCAGTAAGTCGATTCCTGGGCACATTGAGGACTTCCAGCCGAGTGAACAGAACAGGGCATTCACAGATCTGGTAAAATGGAGTATATTAAACAAGAAGAAGAAACACTAATTTGTGAAGCTTTGGGCCTAGTGGGGTACCTGAAACAAAGCAGTTGGACCAAATCGATTGCAATGCAAATCCAAAGTTAAAGCACCATACATCTGGCTTGATGATAAAAAAAGTTGTTTCAGTTTCTCCATTGTTCCATTCCCTATCAACCAATAAGAATATGGAAAATAAGTACTGTATTTAGGAAGTTCCTTATCATATAATCAACTACCTTCAGCTCGCTACACTACAAAATTAAATATTGCACGTGGAATGATGCTAAGTAAGACATTAGAGGAAACTCTCACCTAGCATATTGTGGGAGAGATCCAACATAGCAACTGTATTGTGGACATGGAGGGCACACAGTAAAGGAGCAGCTGATATATCCTGCAGTTCACATTCTGACACATTGATATCATCCTCTACCTGATAAATATACAATGGAACAACCATTCAGATTACACACCAAATAAAGTAATAATTTGTAGCTAGCTTGATTTTAAGTTAGTTGAAAAGCAAACAAAGAGAAGAAACTATTTCATCCGCTAAAAGGCAAACTTGAAGTAGTGTTCTCACCTCCGAAATATATAATTTCTTAAGCAATTTTATACTAGGTTTTTCTGACAACTTCTGGCAACAGTCCATGTATAGTTTCATCAGGCGCTTGTGAACCCAGCCTGCAACAAATTAATTCCATAGCTAATTCAGCCGTATTATATAAATAAGGGATGAGAATCAATGAGTTTATTAAAAACCAGTACAACGGTTCAGCCAATTCATGTAAAAAAAGTGAAAAACAAGTTGAGATCAAAAACAAAATTTATAATAAGATCAGCTAGACAATCACTAATTTAAATATCATGAATCGGTCCAATTTGTATATAAAAAGACTACTTACCATTCACGGAAGCTTCAATAACAACATTTTCAGAAGAGCCTGTGAGAATCTCCTCTTGTCTCTTTGGCTTAGTTTCTTCTGATGACTTCTTGAGTGTTCTGTTGTGTGATTCATAGGGGTGGGGAAAAAAACCGAACCGAACCGAACCAAACCGAACCAACCGAACTTAAACCGATCCAAATCAAACCATATTTTATATATAACCCAATCGGTTGAAGTTTTTCTTAACCCGAACGGTTTGGTTTGGCTCGGTTTAAAACCGAACCGCACCGATAACCCAATGTGTTTTTGTTAATTAGTTAATTAATAATATTAAAAATATAAACACATATGGTGGAATCTTCGGTTCTTCACTTAAAGCATTTAGGCTAAAGATCCTAAACCCACGTTTTCCTTTTTTATTTTCAACTTCCATATTTTTCTTTTAATTTTTCAACATGATTAATATATATTCTCTAACCCTATTAGCTAAGTATTCGATTAAAAAACGAGAAAATCTAAAAATTACAAACCCTTATACTTAAGCGCCGGTTAAAATCTCATTCTCGGTTAAACCTAAAAAGCTTTTGGTTTTAGACTTTTAGGGAATTGTTTTTTTTATGGCTTCGTTTTGTTTACGTTTTTTTATAAGTTGATTTTTTAAAAACCGAACTAAAACCAAACTAAATTCCAACCGAACCGAACTAAACCGAACCGAACTAAACCAAACCGAACACAAACCGAACCAAACTTATTTCGGTTGAGTTCGGCTAGAGTTTTATTCAACCCGAATCAACCGAACCGAACCGAACCCAAACCGAATCCAAAATTAAACCGAAATGCCCACCCCTTGCGAATGAATGAGATGATCGACCCTAAAATCTGAATTTGGGCCTTAGGTCGAGTTGCTTTTGGGTCTTGGGCCTCAAGCCCTAACAAAGAAAGAAACCCTAAGCCTTCCTCCGTCTCACTATTTAAGCTCTCATTCTGCGCCGCCCAACAGCTTCTGCTTAACCCCGAAGGCCTCTTCCTGATTATCCGGCGATCTCCGACGCGTCAAAAAATGGTTGCGGCAAAGAAGACGAAGAAGTCCCATGAGGGAATCAACAGCAGATTAGCTCTGGTCATGAAGAGTGGAAAGTACACTCTAGGCTACAAATCTGTTCTCAAATCCCTTCGCAGCTCGAAAGGTACAAAAGAAAACTTAACTCATCGATTGATCTCTCGCGTGCTTCGTCTTCGTAATTCCGTTGAATTGAATTAGTTTTGGATTTCGATTTGTGATTTAGGTAAGTTGATACTTATCTCTAGCAATTGCCCACCGTTGAGGAGATCAGAGATCGAATACTATGCTATGCTTGCTAAAGTTGGAGTCCATCACTACAATGGGAACAATGTCGATCTGGGTACTGCCTGTGGTAAATACTTCCGAGTTTCGTGCCTCAGCATCGTTGATCCAGGTGATTCCGACATCATCAAGTCACTTACTGGAGATCAGTGATTGTGATTTTGATCGATTATTATGATTTTGCCATCCTATATCTCTGCTTTATTAATGTGTTCTTGAATGTTAGGTTGTTTTTGGTTTCTAAACTCCTCCTTGATGGTTTAATGAAATTATCGTCTCCATTCAAATGAAAGGCTCTGTTTTTATTTCAGCCATTGGTTAAATTTGTAATGCTCGAAGTAATTATCAACAACGCAGTTATTTTCGTCGTAGTTTTCTACAAGTAAAGAGAAAAAAATGTAGACCATCTCTGACATTTTCTAACATCATCCATATGTTCATTCTACCAAATCATGAAGAAACAATAAAACGCAGAGAAACTCTTCATCCTGTAGGAAACTTTCTACACTTTCCGGGAGCAAAGTGCTTCTTCTTCTTCAAGAACAAATTGACTCGGAAAGCAAAAAAAGAAAAAACAACCTAACATTTAAGTCTTTGAAGCTTCAACAAAGTTGATGGTAGTTCAATGGTCATGGCTTTGTTCGTCTATTTCTGCGTGGATATACACTCTTGGCTACTACAGAATTTTCTAGTTCAGAGCTTACGTTCTCGATTATAGTATTTCAGTGATTATCGTTTTGTTGGTTCAGGTCAATGATCTATTTGTTTATTTTGTCGCACACTTTTCTATGCAAAATTTATATAGCTAAAAAATTCTGTTATTAGTATGAATTTGGGATCACAAAAAAAAAAATTATGCTGGCCGCCTAGTGGAAAAAAAAAAAAAAAAAAGCAAAATGACTTTGATTCGTAATACCATGGCAATTTCATCGTACGATTTGAGACAATTTGATCGTTCTCAATTGAAGATCAATTAGTGACGGATTCTGAATTGTTACTAATTTGCGATTGATCACCGATAAATTTGTGTATAACTACCAAAGAAGAAAATGTTTAGATAGAATGAGGGACACTCTAATTTGCAAAGTTTTTGGAGTAGCGTAGTGGAGCTGGTGCAATGAAAACGATCAGGACTCTTTAGTTTCCTTGTTTCTGTGTATGTCTTTTAAGCTTCAACAATATGGCCGCCTTTTGTTGTTAAATATAAATCAGTTAATTAGATCTCAATTTTGAAGGAACAGAGAAGAAGAGACATAGACAATCTAATTCTTTGTTGTGTCTTTTGGCTACTCAACTTGTTCTATCTTCTTCAGAGACAACTTTTTCTTTGTCTCCATTATTGCTTCTTCTCTTTTATTTGCTATCTCTTTCATTTCTTCACGATACTTAGCTTCTATCTCCTCCAGTTCCTGTCTTAACGTTTCTTCTTCCTCCAAACTTGCTGGTTCGGCTGCCTCTTCTGCTTCTTGATTGGAGCTCCCGTCTTCTCCTTTAATGGCATCCACACACTGCTTATCTTCCTCGTCTGATCGTGGGCAATCAGAGGTCCAAGAGTGGCTAACCGACTCACAAGCATCATGAAAAGCGGTCTCCTCTTGTCTTTGTGGCTTTGCTTCGTTCTGATGACTTCTTGAGCTCTGATTCAGTTGCGAATGAATAAGATGATCGACTGTGACATCAGTTTTCCAAGTGGGTATCATGTTGACAAGTAATATATCAATCAGTTCGGCTATAAACGTGACGTTCTGGTCAGTTAACTCGAGTTGCTCAACCATCTCACTCGACACCTTAGAAGCAGTGTCACCATCTTGATAGAACAAGAAATGAATGTTCCTCACACGTCCTGCAATAAAAAATAGTAGCATTAAGTTTCAGAATGCGAACATAACGGATATTTAATTGGAGCTGAAACAAAATGCTCACCATTCTCATCTACTATACGAAGAATAAGTGACACAGAGTGTTCATCGTTTTCTTCACCCTTGAGGACAAAGAAATTCCCTCTCTTTGCGCGTCTGACCTCAATACACCTGGATCCAGAGTTGTCGCTAAAAGTAACAATGGGCAGGTTATTGTCTTCATCGAGATCTATAGACATGGGTCTACTGCGCCGTGTTGTAGGAGGGCCTTCAGACATAAGGCAACGTTCACCAAACGCACCTTCTTTGGGCATTACAATGTCAGGAAGTGGCAAAGGGTTGTTCATTGTTAAACCATTCACATGAAGAAAAGGGTCCAATAGAAGATCTTTTGCTGATGACCTCTCGGATGCAGGAAGCAAGCATTTCTCAATAAACTGCTTTACTTCTGGGTCTTGAACCCTAGAGAGTGAAGCAGGTTTTATTCCCTTGAACCACCAAGAATCAGTTACGGTTAAAATCTTGTCAAAAAACTAATAAAAGGGATTATATGACTTTGTTGCTAACTCACCGATGAGACCTTCTTGTATATCTGAGCAGAGTTTCTGCATTCACAGTAAGGGTACTCAAATGTCACCATCTCCAACATACACATCCCAAATGAATAAATATCAGCAAGCTCGTTGTAGTTCTCATCGTATAGCTCCGGTGCCATAAACTCTGGGGTTCCTGTTGGTAACATAGTAACACTTCAATTTGACCCAACAGAAAACAAATTAAAAGGTGACAGAAAGAACGTAGCTTGGAATAAATTCGAGCCCTTCTTCAAAGTTTTGGTTAAAGCGGAAATGTGAATAGGTAAGCAACATCAAGAAACGGGAGATAGAAACTATACCAATCACACTTTTGGCATTAGCTTGCTCCATGACAGTGGCTAGACCAAGATCTCCTATTTTCACTTCTCCATGGTTTCCATTGATAAAGATGTTATCACATTTGAGATCCCGATGTATAATCGGTGGCTCTTGACTGTGAAGATATCTCAAACCCATTAAAATCTGTCTCGCCCAACACTTCACGGCCTTCATATTCACCTTTCTGTGTTTCTTACGGTAACTAAAACAAAAGATTTTCTTAAACTCTACGATGACAAAAAAAATAACATAAGACAAGTGCTGTGTGGTAGAGAGGAAGGGAGATACATACTGTCGGAGACTCCCTGAAGTGAATAGCTCAGTTATGATGTTAACTGTCTTGTTCTTATCATCGATCCATGAGTTATAGAACCTAATGATATTACTGTGCTTCAATGATTTCAAAAGACGCACTTCAGAATACAGCCTCTCCAGGGAATTCGGTGACTGCAAAACATCATCTATTCGAACTTGGTTCCATGCGACTTCAATCCCATCTACTTCATCGAATGCCTTATAACTGATTTCTTCCGGTTAAGGTACAAACCGAGAAAAGATGCAGAACATAAAACATATTCATTCTCTTAAGTATCTCTAGGAAGCTTCTGATTACAAAGAATACTCTTATAACAGAAAATACGTATCGAAATGAACGGAAAAGGATACACTGTCTTGAATGCGCCTTTTCCGATAACCTCTTTATACTGAAAGGTCCACAATTATTTGGTTAACAACATAAGTTATTTAAATCACCACACAATATAACTCAAACCTTAACATTTGAAAAGCAAAACAATCACCACACAATACCCGTATATATCGATAAGTTGGATCGACTTCGAGCACATCGGGGTCAGGAGGCTCTTGAAGTACAGAAGCATCCTCTGAACCATCCATACTTTCCTACACCTTGAAAAGCATCCACCTTAAAGCTTACAACAGAAACGATCCCAAAACACACAGAATCTTTAAAGAAATCCTTAGATTCTTTTCGAGTGAAACACCTTGCAATGAAAGAATATTCAAAGACAACAAGATATCCACACGCTAATACAACCTTAAATCCAATTGTTTTTGAAACTTCTCATCATTTAACTACTCAGCTCAGATCAACAAAACAGGAACAATAATCAAGTGAAGCTCGTCAAAATTTAGAATTCTGACATCATTTTCTTAGAAGAAAAAAAATCCAATAGTCTTCTTCCCAGATTGCATTCCAGCAATATTCAAATTCGACATAATAGCATAAACAATGACAATGAATCATTCCATAATTTGACAAAAGAAGAGAAATTAAAAATGTATGAGCAAATTGAGAGAGAGAGAGACCTATGTCCCATAGACGTCCATGCATACAAAACACACGATGAAAATATTTAATCGCCCAAAAACGGGGTAGAAGGTAATAAATTCTGAGCTTCGATTCTACCTGGATAAATGAAGCTTTTGTTCTGTTCCGGTTAAGTCGCCAACGGAACCAGAGAAGGAGAACAACAATGAGATTGAGAGGAAAGATACGAACCCTAATTGAGAAATCGATGGATGAAGATGGAGCGACAAGGGGAAATTCAACAAGTGTTTGTTCAAGTTAATCACGAACGACCACCTCCGTTTTTCCTCTATTTTAATTCATTACTTCTTTTTTTCCCCAAAAACAAAATTCAATATTCTTCTAAAAACAGAGAAACGCTCTCTCCATGCAAAGATGACGTGTCAATACACGTGGCATTTAATTCGGGTTTATCACCCAATTTTTGCTGACGTTGAAATATCTTGTAGGAAAATAGCCAAATCTTAGAAAACACTAAATACTATTAATTTGTTTCATTGCCTGAGCGAAAAACTCATACCATTTCTTCTTGTAAACAAAAAACACCAAAGTCAATAACCATAAGAGAAAGATGAAGATCTGTTCTTAGTAATAACATATCAAAGTAAAACGATTTCTTCAGTTGTTTTCTCTCCTCATCGCGGTAACCCTAAAACATCGTCTTCTTCGTCCGTTGAGGATTCATCAAACGTGCTCTTATTACTAACTCTGTTATACTCGTCCTGCTGATCTTCCAATTCCGATGCTCCAATCCTGATGTCGCGGTGTTTAACTAGGAGCCAGCGGAGCAGCTTGTCTTCCTTGTTGAGGTAGTGAAGCTCCTTGTTCATGTTTGGAGTTGCCATCATTGTTATTTGCATCAATTGTCCCTGCGCCATTCACCGATATAATTATGCTACTATATACATTCAAATCCTCCAAGGTAGAAAATGGTACTAAAAAAAAGAAGATGCGTGTTCAGTCTTTACTGTATGAAGATTCTATTACATAAGAGACTGGTGTTTAAAGCTTGTGCTGGTATTCTCAAACATATATTTATCCTAGCCAACAATTCTCAGGCGTCTAATAACGGAAACTGTTTGAAGAAATCTGTGCGAGAAAATACATATATAAACGATTGTTTGAACCAGATTATCTTTCAACAGGTGAGGTGATGCATAAAACTACACACTGAAGATCCAAAGCACAATCAAACTCTTTGGAAAACTGAGAAGATAGGAAATTTTCTAGGATCCTAGCTGTTCTGTTATCCTCTTCCGGGTTTTCTTGAATCATCTAGATAAGTTCAAGTAGGTGAATCAAGAACCTTTGTGACATCCGACGATACTGAAAGCTAAACTGAGTATACTTTCTGGGCGAAATAAGTATCAATTCGGAGGAACCTTGAGAAATGAGAACATTTTATCCCAACCTATACACTGCAACTTAGGATCGTATGATTCCCCTCAAATAAATTCCCTTAATCTAGTACTTTAACCATAGGAATCGATCAGAAAGATGCAAAACAAAGCTTTTTATATATGGTATCGAAAGGCCAAACTAAACCCTAATGCTGCTACCATTGAATCGGCCAGGGAAATCATGATCCAACAAACGCTACGGACTCATTAATCATCGATTCAACAAGAACCTGAAGCAATTCAACACTCCTTTTTTACCTGATAGTGTCTTCCGTCGAGCTTCCTAATACCGTAACCCAATTCGACCTTGCCAAAGGATTTGATCTCAGTGAGGACGCCATTTCTGCTGTAAACGTGTTTCCCGATGCGCGCAACGAGATCGATGACGCCTTCCTTTCGGATAATTGGCTTGAACAGAAGCATACAGTCGTAGAGCGGCATTTTGATCTTCCTCTTCCTTCCAACGAGGGAGAGAAACAGAGAAGAAGATTAGATTTGCACTGTCTGTCGGGTTTACATTAGGGTTTTAGTCTTCCCAGATTCGCCGACGGGTGACGAAGTTTTTTATTCCTCGAAACGACATCGTGTTGTTAATTTATTATTTTTTTGGACGAGTCTCTATGACTTTGGCAAGAAAAATTGTTTATTTATTACAACTCCGTAGAAAGCATTTATAATATTAAATATATTAATATATTATATGTGATAAAAAGGTTTACCCTTTATTTACATAGGTTGTTCTTTTTTGGGTATAAGTTTATTTACATGGATACCGACCAATATCATCCAAACTTCGAGGGCTTAATATTATATACATCAAAACCAAAACCAAACCCAAACCCAAATACCGAAACTAACCAAAACCAAACCGAAACCCAAAAAGGGTCAAGATTCTGAAACAGCATAGGCTGAAGTAGTAACCGAGGAAGGGTCAATTGTGGATTGGCTAAGCAACACATTCTTCATTTCCTTGTAAGACCTCAACTCTTCCAAGGCATCAGCTGTTGTCTTTGAGGCCAGAGCAAGCCCCGAGGCTGTGATAGACGCTGCTGCCATCTCGTGAGCTTGTGCAGGTTTGTTGTTGTTGTTGTTCCAACAAATTTCAGGTATGGAACTTTCTGACACATCTTGTCTGAGAGGTGGAGCTTTCTTCAGCATACTCACAAGGGCACCAACTGCAGCATCTTGTGACTTCTTTGGGAAGTACCCGCTTGCCTCGAGTGGTTCATGTATATCTCCTCTCTGGTCGAAGGAGCCCGGTCTGAAATAAGGCAATAAAGCAGCATCAGTTTCTTTTGGGAAAAAAAAACATATAAGCAGTTCCAAAATAACAGTCAAGAACTGGATCAGAAATCCAGAGGGGAACCATTCCAAGTGATTATATGATTAACTTATTAACCCAAAGAAGGTAATGATTAACCAGATATATGAGCAGTACCGTGCCTCATGTATATAAAATAAGGCAATGGCCTAAGGCCACATCTTAACAAAATTATAGGGCCACATTTATTCCAAATTAGGCTTATGTATACAGTTTAATATATGTGTTTAGCTTCTTTGTTTGAAGAAGTCCATAATATTATTAAAAAAAATATTAATTTTTTTAATAAGGGCCACATTTTTAATTTTTGATTTAAGCCTCTATAAACCTAAGCACGACACTGTATATGAGACATGATATTACTGACAATGAAGAAGAGTTACGATTCCTTTGGTTTCTCTAAACAATTAAACAGTTCTCTATCTTCTCTGTAGCAGAACAGTACAAGAATAGGACAAAATAGATGGAAGCTACACAGATAAAGAAGTATTACACTAATCATTTGGGTCTAATGGCTGCTTTCTTCAAAAGCTCAAAGTGAGAAAGTAAAATGAACAAGCTTCCACATTGATTAAAATAAATGGGCCAGGTTTAACAAATTACTTCTTTGGAAGCTACAATGAGAGCCAAAACCAATAGAAAAGACTGTATGCTTTGGTTGTAGATAAAGTGGAAAAGACACAATGAGATTTGTAAGTTTTTAAGACCATACCTGCTACTAGGATCTGTAATATCATCATACTCAACATCAAATGGGCAAGGGAAATCAGTATCATCAAAATCGTCTTGGAAAGATCTACTGGAACTCCGAGAAAATGATATACGCGGTGAGCTGTTGGAAGATAGCCTCACCCCAGAATTTCTCCTAAAATCTTCTCTGCCATAAAGAAACAGCTAGAACAAAAAAAAAAAAAAAGAATTTTACTCATTCAGTCCCATGATGAAGAAAAGAGATAAGAAGATAAGACATGTGGAGTTAGTTTACCTTCTCCAATGCTGCTCCAGGTTCAACAGGACCAGAGTTTCTCACAGGCTTCAAAGAAGCGTGCCTCGACAAATTTAAATGAGGAGAAGGTGCCACCACATTTTGTTTGGACTGGAACGCAGGAGCCGGGATTCTGACTGGAGCACTTTCAGTACGTGTGATGCCTCTTGGGACAGCATGTATAGGTGCTGAAGAAGAACAAGGAGGGGAGAAATCTTGAGAAGGAGAATACTCTTCGATGTAGCTTTCCTTCCTACGACCAGTGGGTATATCAGAAGGATGAGGAGGAAGGCGACGGGAACAAGGATTTGAAACCAATGCGTGTGAATCCGAGTGTGTAGGCGACGGTGAGCAAGAAACTGAAGGTGGAGAGGCTTTGTAGCGATCGAAACTCCAACTATGGCGCCTGTGAAATGGCAGCAACGGGGGTGAACCATATGAAAGAGGAAGAGAAGGGAACCTCTTTAACGGATCAGCCAAAGGACTTCCAACATAATCGGTTATAAATGTTGGAGACATAGGAGTTGAGTGTTCGCAACTGACATCTGAGAGAGACCGATATAACACCGACAAGTAAAGTCTACCACAGATAGTATCAACCGGTGTAAAAGCAAACTTCTGCATCTCTGCCTCTTCTCTACGAGTGAATGGCTCAACTATAGTAGGGACCCTAGGAACAAGCTTGAACTTGAAGATCTGCCCAGAGGAATTGAGTTCCCGGAAAATCTTATAAGCAGGTAAAAGCCTAACCATCACAAACAAAGATCTCAGCAACAGAGTTGCTTTCTTATACATCACTTGCAACTTATTACTGCTTGACCTCCTGCCGCTAGTAGTAGCACATTCCCTAATCTTCCTATTATCATACTGCACTACCCATCTCTCGATTATCTGCTCGTTCTTGGTTTCACACCCCAATTCATCTTGATCAGAATTCCACCCCGACTGATACTCTTTCCCGGAAAAGTTCCTGATAAGCTCCCTTTTCCCTGACAAGTTCATCTGGTCACTAACAAGCGGCCTCACCACAAGAACCACATCAACAACCAAAGGCTCGAGACTGCTCCGGCGGCCGATATCGAAATTCTCCAAGGCTGCAGGACATTCCCTGAGAGCTAGATTGAACCATTTGTCCCGAGGCCTCACACTTGAGGAAGAGGAAGAAGATGAGGAAGGGGAACAAATCATCTGCTCGCCACTAAAATTCCTCGAAGACATAAAAGGAGTCCTTGATTCGAGAATTATGTGAAGGCTTTTAGCAAAGAACTCAAATATGATCTGTTCTGCTTTAGCACCTTCCGAATTGCTACTCTTGTTCATCTTTTAGTTTCCAATTAATTGAGAACACTGTTCCTGGGAATATCAAAATTGAAAACTACTTAACTCTCACTCAGTATCACTATCAAACAAACAAATATTCATTCAAAATCGGTAACCCTACTGATTCCGCATATGATAAATCGAACAATAAAAACCCAGAATTTAAGGATTAACCCATAATCTAAAAAGTTCTCGATGATCAAATCCGAATCAGAAACAAGCATCAGAGAGTAAAGTCCTAAACCCAGAACAGAGTATACAAACTCACGAACTTATGAAAAAATTAAGCATCATTACCTTATCGAGTCAGTAGTCACCACCGTTCACTCGCTTGTGTCGCTCCTTTAAACCCCTTCTTCGTCTTCTTCTTCGAACTCGTTTCTTTTCACTGTTTTTTTGTTCTTACTTTGTTCACGATTTTATCGGCAAAATTGAAAGAACCCTAACGAAGAGGAAAAAAAGGACAAAACTTTCGATTGCCAAAAATCAGAGAATTCGTTCGTATTCCGCCTTTGAATCCTTGGAAACAGAAACTGAATCGAACGTTTCTCAAAATCAAGGGAGGTTTTATCGTCATTCGAACTTCAAATGCTTGCTCATTCTATTCTTACTTTGTTTATTCAGAGACGATGATATCTTCTTCATGACTCGTTCGATCCACACTTACACACTTTCAATTTTTTTATTTTTGTTATTCAATTTTTATTTTATATTTTACTTTGCGAATATACGCACGTAAGGGCAGTTAAGAATATACGCACGAATGTGAAAAGATTTACTCGTTCGTTTTTTGTCGTTTGTCAAATCCAAATTTGTTATATTTACCACAAATAGTATTATTTTCCCCGGATTTTAGCACAAATATTTTTTTAAAGGAAAATTTATTGCAATTGAACCCAAAAGAAATTGATGCGATGATTTATTTTGTGTCTTTATATATATATATATATATATATATTGTTTTGTTATTGATCTCTTGCTATTTGTGGAAATATTAACTTGTTGGATTTACATAGGCAGTGTTTCTAAACAAGTTCATTTCCATGGTAACTGTGAGGAACGGGGGAGATGGATATCTCGAACAATTTGATCACGAAGCTCGGAGCCGTGTTGATCAGTGTGCAGAATTCTTGTTGTACCTAGATGGCTACCGAAACTCCCCTTTTGATCGCGAAGCAGCCATTAAATCCTTGGATGAGGTATATTGTACTTATCTTTACCAATATCTAGAGTAGTTAGTGTCTCAATTTCCATATTTTTATCACCCAACTAATCCCCATAGAGAGTGTTGTTGTTTTGTTCTTGCTATGTTCAAACTTCAAAGCGAGTAACCTATGTTGCTCTCTTGAATGGTCCGAACCGTTAAGAATAAAGAATCGGTCATAACACGAGAGACCAAAAATGTTAAAACCTAAGGGGAATCATGGAAGGTTCCACAACAGCTATTGTTTTATCCAGAAGTTCAACAACATATTCGTTGTTTCTTTAAATCTTTTTTTATTATTATTGTCATTTTTAAATTAATTTATTTTATTGCTGTGGTCCAATATGTCCCGTTTACATTAACACGGCGAGTATTTACATTATTTTATCTTATAAGAGTAAGTAGTAGATATTATTTGAATAGATTATAACATATAATTCCTTTAACCGGGCCACAATAAGCCCATAAACAGTTTGTATTTGAGCTCTACTTTGAATTTGAATATGAGCCCATATACAATTTCAGATTCCAAATAAAACGGGGGGGGGGGGGGGGGGGGGGCNGGGATCCAATCCATGATCTAAAATTCATTTTTATATGTTTTTTAACTTTGAAGATTTAAAATTTGGTAGGGAGTATAATAATTCATGTCTAGACTTTGGTAAGTAATACAAGCATGGAACATTGGAAATAAGTGAGGACCTAAAATGATATGTAAGAGATGGATAATTGTACTCATAATTTATTGGTTTTGAGTTTGAAACCCCTAAATTTTGAAAGTTTATCTCTAGATACTAAATATTTCATATTGAAAAGAAATTGCAAATTAGATATGGTTTTACTCTTATCCGCGTAAACTAAAGGTGCAAATGGTTGTCTTCCAAAATAACAACATAAATAAAAATTAGTGGAAAAAATATAAAAAAATATTTTTCAACTTGTTACTCTCCTTGTTAGTGGAGGAAAGTTTTTCTTATATTTCTCTTCTTTGTTTATCTAGCTAACGTGGAATGAGTTGGAAAATTTATTTTTTATTTTCAACCTAAATGATAAAACTTGAGAGAAATCTATTTTTCATCTAAAAATGCAACCATTTGCAGCTTAAGAAGTTAAGACTCGAATCCTTAGTCTTACTCACAAATATCAAACAAAAAAAACAAAAACAAAAACAAAAATCCACAACCACTAAATAGTAAATACCACACGATTTTTTTTATATAATAAATCACAGGTATACGTTCTCATATACGCACTAAGTGCGGTGCGGTAGAGCCAAAGTGTAAACTTAAAAACCAGACTTTATAAAAAAAAAAAAAAAAAGTAAACTTAAAAACCAGAACCCAAATAATATTTCGCTTTCCATCTAAATTTGATTTTATGTTTATAATTTACAAATAAAAGTTTGACCCAAAAAAAAAAAAAAATTTACAAATAAATAATTTTAACTTAAACACTTGTTTTTTTGTTGCTAAAAAAAAATTTGTTAGTATCTTATCACAAACGTAAAAACAGACACACAATTTGGATGTGAACAAAAAAAGCATGGGGTCAGTTAAAAAAAAAAACACTATTACAACACATAAACGTAAAAACAAACACAAAGAAAACAATTGAAGCCTAACATCACAAATTGTTAGTATCTTAGTGTAAAGTTAACTGTGTATATTATTATTTACTCTCCACATTTTTCCCTCTCTAATCATTTGTGTTTTTTTGAATGTTTCTCTCCATCTTTTCTCTTAGTCTTCTTATTTTCGGATTCTTTCTCGGTACTTACAACTAGACTTAAGTTTTGGTTTAATGTCTTCTACTACTATAACATTTGTATGATCCAAAAAAGCCATAGCTCGTAATTGGTTACCTTGCATTTTAATTTGAAAACCCTTGTTACAAAAAAAAAAAAAAGTGTCGGTTATTTGGGAAAAAAACTAACTATGAGGGTCGATTTTATAAAGCAACATAAGTTTTTCTCTCTAAACATATTTTATGCTGCATGTATTTTTATCACCCCCTTGGAATTCTAGTCAATTAAACGTGTTTAACTACGAGTTTTTTTTTGTTTTTAATGAATATTAATTTGGATGTGGAAAATTTTGTATTCATCTTAAAATCTCATATTTTAACGTACTACAAGATATTGGGTAATCACAACAAGATTGCAATATCCAAATTCTATAACTTATCATTAGGCTACGTGACATGCAAAATCTTTCCCATGATGTACCAAGTAATATTAGAGAGAAAACCTATATCTTATGACTTCCTCATCAATCGCTCACTAAATTAATTAAAGATGCAAATAAAAAATGGGGAGAAAAAGGCAAAGTATCCCACTTGTGTGTTTTTGGGGTGCTCTAATCCTCCACCACAACCACAAATTTCAATGACACCTATCTCCAAGTCTCTATCTAGAATTAAATCAATATATCACATATAGAATTTATGAAGTTATTTGCATACTAAAGCCCCCTTTTTTTAGTTAGAAAAAAAATCTGAATTACATCTGTTTCGTTTCCTACTTTTTTGTTTTTTTGGCTTTTTGCAAAACGAATAAAAATAAGGGATTCAAAAAAAAAAAAAAGGTTTCACACATATATATATGCAGACAAGTTTATCGTTTAGATCTTGGAAAATCATTACATTATCAAAAAAGATTTTGCATATATTACCTGTAAAGAGTAAAGAGATGAGATGAAATGAAAAGAACAATTCTCCAAACAACATAGATGATAGATCCATCTTTATATCGTCCACTATTAGTAATCGTAATTCTATTGTACATACATAGTAATTTCACTGACTTTAGTTGCAATCATTTACTCAATAAAAATAAATTTTTCAAGGGATGTGTAGAAATTTTGAGTTTTAAGAGGAATTTTGAATTTCTTTTTAAAATATAGAGAATTATGAAGCGACACAACACATGGAACGAGACGAGAGGCACAATAATACAGAGAATTATATAAAAGCAACAAACACACAAACACTGCTTTACAACTTTCCACATATCATAATAGAGAGATACACCAACTCAACCAGGTCCTCTTGATTAAAATAATAGAGAATCATATAATAATAAGCTTATTTTTGTTGTATTTTTCATTTTAAAAAAAAAATAGAGATATAAATTATTTCTAGGACGAAATGATTGTCCCTACAAAAGAATTTTGTAAATTGGAAAAGATATGGACAGAGGCACAATCTGTACACAGGGACTCATGGAATTGGATAAGCTCTTTCTGGGTCCCAAATTGCTCATCTCATTTTAAGAGATAGAGAAGGAAGTTTCCAAAACCAACAATTAATGATCTCTAAATTATATATAATTCGTATAGTCCCCACTAACTAACTAACTAAGTATCCTCAAGCTATATATAAACACCACTTTGTAATCACCCAAGGGAATAAACCAGAGCAAAACAGCATAAGAGAAAGAGAAGAAATATTTTCATCTGAAAGCTTTAATAGTAGAGTGAAGATGTCTTCAGATCACTTACCTTCTTTATCTCAAGTCTTCCAAGAACACTTCATCGACAGTGTTGTCTCCAGGAAATTGCTTCAGCAACTCCCATTTCACCACAACACTCAACAACAACAACAAGAAGCTCATGTACCTGACAAGAACAACTTGAGCGGCAACGTTCTCCTGCTTCTCTCTATCCTTGTTTGCGGTATCATCTGCTCCCTCGGGCTGCATTACGTAATCCGTTGTGCGTTCAGACGTTCCTCGAGTTTCATGATCTCTGATCCCATCTCTAGCCCGTCCACACCACGAGGTTCAGCAGTAAGCAAAGGGATCAAGAAGAAAGCTCTCAAGATGTTCCCAGTAGTGAATTACTCACCTGAGATGATGAACATGTCAGGGGTCGGCGAGGAGTGTGTCATTTGTTTGTCTGATTTTGCAGCTGGAGAACAGCTTCGTCTGCTTCCCAAGTGCAACCACGGGTTCCACGTTCGCTGCATCGACAAGTGGCTTACGCAACATATGACTTGTCCGAAATGCAGACACTGTCTGGTTGAGACATGCCAAAAGATCTTAGGCGACTGCGATGAAGCTGATCAAGTTGTAGCAACACCAACGGAGAGCATAGATGTCAGAATCGCTCCTCTGGAACCTGAAGCAAGAGTAAACTCTTTTAGAGAAAGCAGCTAGAGTATGCCAACAAACAATTAGATTTCCAGAATTTGGTTTGAACACAATTTATGTCCCTAGCAATAGGATTCCAAAATCAAATACACCAGAGCTTTTTCTCCTTTTGCCCAAAATGTACAGAGAATATATCTTAAGCTTTCCGTGGCATCATAAGTTCATCAGACTTTTCTTTGCGTTTTTGGGCGGTATCTATATTTCTTTATGCAATACTCAGAGCCAAGGCTAATAATCGAAACCATCATCATCTGCCAATAATTTTGTTGTAAATGCTTTTCATAGAATTCCTCTGCATATTCATGTCACAATCACAGGGTAGAACTAAGTAACCACTACTTGTGAAGGTCTGAAAAGAAATGGTTTCGATGAAGCTCAGGGACACCAAGGTGTTGCATGAAGAAGAAGAACAAAGAATACAGGATGCGCTTTAGGTACACTAACACTATCTATTTACCCCAAAACCGACCCACATTAAGTTATCTGGGTAAGACTATATCATGGATTCTTAGTCCCAATGATAAAGAAATCAACTCGGTGTTTCTGGAAAGGTATATGGACCCAACCCATAATAAGGTCAAACAAACCCACCTAAGTGAGTGGGTAATAGTCAAACCTAAAAGCTACTTTGAGGAATACTTAAAGTCTTGTAATATATCAGGCAACACTAACATGGTATGAAATCATAATGGAAAGCTCCAATTTAACAATCTATCATTTTTTTCTATAACAAATAAGGAGCTGCTAGAGTGATAACACACGTCTATTGGGATATGTACCTATGCTAACACACTCTATCGAGCCATGGTATAAAAGGGAACAAGATTTCATTAACAAAAGGAGCTCCAGATAAAGCTTAAAGATCCTAGTCACTTGTGATTGGATGGGAAATAGCTAAAGTTTCGGGAGAAAAAATATATTTTACACTGCCCGAGTAACAAGTGGAAGCTTACTAGCAAACGAGGCTTTGCATAGAAAAGAAAAAGAACTGTCATTGGTTAACAACATAAGAATGTGATTTACAGGTAACATAGGTCCACACTACGTATCTGAGGGATATAAGATAGTATTGAATCATATTGTGGTAATATACCATAGTCCGTGAGAAGACTGCAACAATATGGTAAGCGCAATGTTAACTAAAGACCTTACAGTGGTCAACAGTTGCAGTTAACTACCTGTTGGACTGCGATTGTACAACTAAAAAAACGATTGGCTAAAAACAACAAAACATTATTAAATGAACCGTTTCATTGAACAATTAACGAAAAACTGATTCCCGGTGCACTTAATGGATATAGTGTTCTTTTAGGGGGAAGAACGATCTATTGTTAGCATAAGAAGAAACACTATGTACAGAAAGAAGCATTACAAGGCACAAAAGAAAATCCAATGGTAGATGTGAAGGAGAAGGTTTTAAATAGTATCATAGAGCTTTAAGCAAAGCCCTCTTGCCGGACTAAGAACTCTGATCACTAAGAAAATTCATGTCTCAAAATTTGTGGAGTATAATGGATATTAGAGGTTCAGATATCTACATAATCAAGAAAAAAGAAAGATTGGAAGGAAAGATTGATAAATAATCCTACTGAGGAAAGTTCACCAAATGACCATCACTGAGAAATGGAATCAAAATGTAATGAATAGGTCGCAACAAGGACAAGTCAGAGATTGAACATCAATAAATGAATAACCTAGACAAAGAATTAAAAGGGCCACAAGCTCTGTATTAGAATATAGCAAATTCTAGCACAAGAAGATATTTAATTACCGTGCTCCTGAAACTAGTTACATGGCTCTTCAATTCAAATACATTGGATGAGGCCAAACCATTTCAAAATCAAATGTATCCAGAAAAATTCTTAAGGTGGGTATTCCAAGGATACCCCAATTCTCACCTTTTATCATTAATTTGTATCTGATAAGAGATATACAATTGAACCACATACAGTTACATTTCTCTCGAGTCATTTAGAGAGATACAGTAAATTAATTAATACAACTTGATGTTTCAAACTTTAAACTATTTCACATCTTGATGCTCTCTTTTTACTACTTCACTTTAATAATCACGTAGTAGGAAGACTACCAAATCAAGAATGTCAACCAAAGGATGCACGAGTATCACATGGTATTTTAAGCAACATAAAGCAATAAAGGCAAAGCTAATCACTTTCAGGAATGGATAAAAAAACAGACCACTATCTGTTCTTACCAGCTATGTGGAACCTAGTGGCACAAACAAAAGAAAAGACAAATCATTTTCAGATAGGCTTACGGTCTTTATGTAATTTTCAGAGTGAGACTGGTGAGAAAGGATAGATCTCCCCTGCTTTGAAACATATGCATAAAAATCTACCCCTATAGTTAATGCATCACTTGGATCTAGTGTCTCTAACTTCAATTTCCTTTAACATATGAATATATGTACCAAGAAAACCATGACGATGAATATAGTGTACATATGAGAAATTTTTAGATCTAAATCAAAGATAATGAGTACAGATGGATGTCACTGCATAACTTAGTTTGCATCAAACATTTTTTGGCGTAAGATATACTAGAAGCCCTAATATCTAAGCCGGAACAAAGAGAGGCCAGTGATATGAGGCAAGACCCAAGAGGTGTATTATCTGAATGCTATCTCAAAGATGGGGAAAGTTAATGGCTGCTCCAGCTAAAGGTCATGGGTCCCTGTGAGCAATACTTGGGGATTTGATTTGCTAAATTTACTGCCACATGGCACTACAATTGCAGTAAATGGTATGATGGGTCCATTTTCAAAAAGAAAGCACACTAAGAGTATACAAATTCAGTGGAGAATCCATATAAGATGCAGACTATTAAATAAAGGACCGTGCTAATTTCCCCAGCATATTCCACCAATCATAATTCAGAAAATTCGATTAAAACTATTTCCCATTAAATATCAGCAAGTAGATGAAACCTTTACCTTGCCACTATATATAGAACGTGCAACTAAAACCTAGAACATCTATCTATCAACCTCTTCAGACAAGGTTTATCATGTCGACTGCAACTTCTGCTTCCACTATCAAACCAACTGAGCTCTTCCAAGATGTTGTTGGAAATTTTTACTCAAGAAGGCTACTACTTCATACAGCTTATCAACCACCTACCACGGCATCGCCCCCATTTGCAGACGTTCATGAAGCATCACACTCCTATGCACATCATATGAGCTTCGATGCAAATGTTGTCATGGTCCTATCGGTCCTCCTATGTGCACTAGTTTGTTCACTTGGACTGCATTCTATCATAAGATGTGTGTTGAGGTACTCCAATATATATTCATCCGAAGCTAGTGACGAGCTCGCAGTTCGCTTGGCCAACACAGGAGTCAAACGAAAAGCCTTGAAGAGTTTCCAGACGGTAAGTTACTCTACAGAGCTGAAGCTGCCTGGCCTAGATACGGAGTGTGCCATATGTCTCTCGGAGTTTGTATCCGGAGAGCGAGTCAAGCTTCTGCCAAAGTGCCACCATGGATTCCATGTCCGGTGTATAGACAAATGGCTCAGTTCACACTCATCCTGTCCCACCTGCAGGCACTGTCTCATTCAGACTTGCCAAAAGATAGCTGGCTGCAGTGAGACAACCTCATCACCTAATCAACCACCACAGGACAGGATTAGCATGTATATAGCACCACTAGGACCGGAAAGATTGATACACGGTTTCTGAACACAGTCAACTAGGCTTAGGTGCAGTTATGTTTTAAAACCTGATGTATAACGTCTTTAGAATTAGCCGAGATCGCAAATTCTCTGTAGTTCAATATTCAGAACAACGCTATCATTTCCACTATAAAGCTTTAAACATTATGACATGTTACTTTCTTCACTCTCTAACGCCTGAAAGTGTACATTCCACAAAATGACATGCCAATAGAAGATCTTAGACTCACGTGAGTCAATAAAATGATAAACAACTCAAAATCCAAAGATACGGAAGCTGAGAAGGCAAAACACTTAAAACCAACGAGTAAATTGGGGGCAGCTATGTAATTACCATATTGATTAATGCCTAGATATGTAAAATAAATAATTTAGCCCTCCAGAACAAGAAGAAGACCTTTCTTGTTTCGTTATCGAACTTTTTAGTGTGGGATGATGATCAGACAATATTAAAAACGTGGCAAATTAAGCCTCAAAGAATACTCAAGACCCCACAAGAGCAAAAGGCTTTGATATAATCCACCCAAATGAGAACAAGCCATAGATTGAGAAAGATATAGGTTACACCTAGAACAAACGGCATAAAGTAAAATGGGATCTGAGCATGAAACCACCATAGAGTCAAATCAGATGATAACAAAATGGGTGGTTTTTAATATTGTACTAATCATAGAAAGTAAATGGTACGATAAATTAACAACCATATCACTCCAAGAATGAATGCATATTCCGATGGTCACTATCATGGAGAGTCGTCGAAATCGAAAAACTCCGGCAATTTTCCGACGACTGCAAATCCCTCGGAATCAGAGCCTTAACAAGGTTTCTCGAAAAATTGTCGGAAACAGAGTGTTCTCGGAAATTTGTCGGAACGCGTTCACGGAAACTACTCGGAAATTGGCTATAAATTCTGACGGAAGTACACCGGCGACCATCAAATTTGTCGAGAATGCATCGGAATTTCTCCGAGAAATTTTCGAGGAAATCAATTTATTTATAAAAAAAACCATGAAATATATACATACACATGTGTGTATCTTCTTCCTCGCAAACAAAATTTAGATTTTTTTTTAAATATTTTAAGCAAAACCTAGATTTGGTGTTTGGGTGTATCGAATCTCAAAGCAAAACCCAGATTTGGTTTTGGGTGTATCGAATCTCAAAGCATAACCCAGATTTGCCGTCGTCTCATCACCGGATTCCAACCGTCGTCGTCATCGCCACATTCCAAGCGTCGTCGTCATCACCAGATTTCAAGCCGTCGTCGTCATCACCAGATCCAAGCCATGAGGAAGAGAAGAACGTGGAGAGAGAGAGAGAGCTGATCCACCGACGACGCATCAACTCCTCCATGTATATATAGAATCCATTTCCGACGGTGGCACCTCTCCGTAATTTCTCGGACATTTTTTCCGACGATATTACGGGAATATTACCGATGAAATACCCACAACTTACTCTCTCGGTACTTTTCGATAATATTCCGACAAAAGTCCCGACTTTTACTGAGAATCAACTATCGTCGGAAATTACTGAAAATTTTCCGACAAAAGTTCCGACTATTTCCCGAGAAACAAATATCGTCGGAAATTACTGAGAATTTTCCGACAAAGTATCATCTCATCGGAAATTGGCCGGTGAATTGTCCGAATTTTGTTGAAAATTTCCGACAATAGATGTCTTCGGAAATTGTCATCGGAAATCGAGCAGTTTTCTTGTAGTGTATTTGGTGGTGGTGTTAAATGTCAAGATCTGTTCTACCAAATTTTGAGGTCGCAGAATCTGGACCATTAAGGGCCAAAAACCAATCATTTAACACTGACAACCCACTGAGAGAGCAGCAAATGAAACAGTAGTCCAAAAATGGTGTGGTTTATACTTCATACTGCCCATAAATAGACAAAGAAGAAAGGGTAAACTAACATTACTGCTTACATCATCCCTAATCAGTACGAAAAATTAAAAATTGGAAGAAAAAACATATCACCCTAGTATCGAACAACGAAACGAGAAAGCCAAACAGGATGAATGTGAGTCAAATGTTCGAGTTTCGCCCTAATTTAAACCCATAGCTAAGTTTTTTTTTTTAAGAAATTCATACAAGATTCAAATGAAATTTCAGGAATTAGGCATAGCAGCAGTGGGAATTTGAAATATAAGCTTACCTCCTCCCTTCTTCACCACCTCGTCGTTGGCGCCAACAATTTTTCAGTAGTCTGGGGCGGACTGGACCAGTCGACGTTGCGGGTCAGGTCACTTTAGGCCTATTAATAAGGCCCAACAGACCAAATAATTTGCCCAAAAAACAATAATCATTGCTCCGGAGTTGATTTTCCTTTTCCACATTCATCACCGGTAAGCTGCCGTATTAAGTCCATTGTCGATATTCAAATTGTTAGCCCAAATTTAATCACAAAATACATAATAAATGGTTAGGTCTTGATCTATTGTCAGGTTTTGATCCGTGTGATAATTCACTTACTTTTTGTGTGTCAACAATAATTCACTAACTTTAATAATGCAACTATGTCATTCGTTTTGTAAAAGTACATCATAACTCAAATTAAAAAAAAAAAAATCGGTCATTAGTTTATTTATTAAATATACAAAAGTTTGTGTTATTATTAAAATTTTGAATATAAATACAATATCAAAGTAAACAATCTATTAATAAATAACTAAAATATGGAAGTTCATCTATGATCATGGAAGCCTCTTGGCCCATTAGTTGATCAATGATTTATTAATGCATCTACATCAAGAGATTTGAGGTTCGAATCCTATAGATTATGATTTATTATCATATATGCATATTAATGAAGACAAGCTTACATGAGATATTTAGCGTGGTGCATGTAAAACTGTTTGGCGTGCATGGATGCTCATAAAGCGGTGAAATTATCCATTGTAGAATCGTCGATGTAATAGTTCTCATAATTTGTAATAGAATAATAATTCAATGTTAAAAATATATAAGTATATTTTCTTGATTAACCGATAATATATTTTTCCCTTGATTTTTCATGCATGTAGGGTTTAACCCATTTTTATTATCATCCAACTATCTTGGAAAAGAAGGTTCCATATTAAACTTCCACTTGCCATGATATCCATTCTCGCTCCCAACCTCGATTAAATTCTCTTTTTTTTTTTAAGAAAAAAATGTGTTTTCACCTCTTTGTCGGGGACCAGAGCATGTTATATGGTCCCCTCCAAAATGAGTGTCAAACCCCATCGTCGATTAAATTCATCAGAATATAAAAACATATGTAACTAATTTATCTACACAAAGGATATATTTTCTAAGGATTTATCTACACGAAGGAGATTTTCATGTAAAAGTAGATTTTCATTTCGAATTGCACAATGATCGCACAACTATTACTGAATCAATTCATCATCGATTGCCGTCATCTCACTTGGTGCCGACAAGTAACCATATCAGATAGCAAGGAATATCTTAGCAATGTTTGAAACTTCCCATCAGTTGTCATTTTCATTAATAGATATCTTGGATTAATATTTTGCCTTCATGTCAATTTTGAAGGTTAATTTTATACAAATTATGGCGATGGTGTTTTGGCTCTAGGATCAAATGGTTCCCTACAACTATGGAAGTGGAGCCGCAATGAGCAAAATCAATATGGGAACACGATGCATTAAACCTTTTAAATTTTACTTTGGTGATATATGTGAGTGGTTGACTTACTTTGTGTTCTATTTATTTTGAAGGCAACCGCTAAGGTAACTCCACATCATTGGCAGCCTAAGAGTCGTAGACTATTGAAAAATGATGTTCCCAAGAATACTGAAAGAGTTGTTCTAGGGCTGGCGCTTTCTAAGAATGGCTCATACTTAATGTCAGCTTGTGGTGGAAATGTTTCAGTATTCAATGTGCTTAATTTCGATGTAAGCACCCTAATCCATCTTTTTTTCTTTCTCTCCAGCCTTATTTTCTGTAGAAGAAATAACCTAAATGGCAGCATTTCTCACTTTGTTGACAGGTAATGATAACTTGCATGCCACCACCACCCGCTTCAACGTTCTTGGCGTTTGTTCCCCAAGATAACAACACTATTGCAATCGGGATGGAGGACTCAAGTATCCATATTTGCATTCTCAGGGATAAGCGTTGTGAGGTAATAATTTCTGTTTTTTACTTAACTTCTTTATTGATTCACCTTGAAAATGAATATGTAATGTAATATCTTTGAATTCATAGGTGAAAACAATTCTAAAAGGTCACCAAAAGCACATAACATGTATTCTGATATATCATGGTTTTTACCCCGTTTAAGCTATGATATAAGTCCGTTTTATAGAGTCTTTTTACTATTTTGTAGTGTTTTAGAGTCTTTTACAGGTTTTAGCACGTTTGGAGCATAATTGGAGATATTGGAGCAATATGGAGCATTTTGGAGCAAAGCAGAAGTTCGTGTAGCTGAGTACCCGATTTGAAGCCTCAGTATCGATCGATACTAACTAGTATCGGTCGATACTCACTGAAGCAGACACAAGTCGCGACTTTAAATGAAGAGTTGAAGAATTGCAAAATTGCCCATAAGACTTTATTATTTACAATTTAGCCCAAAACGTGTTTTAAGATTATAATTAGGTTTTTCATCCACTTTTGTTGGCTAAGCTTTATTTTACTTTAGTTTTTTGTGAGAGAGATTTGTTACAGGGTTTTTGAGAGACGATTCTGAACCCCTTTGTTTCTTATTGATTTCTTCTATGCAATTCTATTCATCTATGATTTCTGTGCCATTAATCATGTCTAAGTATATCCACTTTAGGTTTAGGGTTTTCTCATAAAGGATTTCATTGAGTGCTGGTAATTGATTGGTTAGGATTCATAATCTGAATTAGTTCTTCACCTTAGGTTGTTTTCAAAGCTAATTCTAGGTTGACGAATCTGGAACTTAGATCTTAGGTTAATCGATTAGGCACGACAATGCAATTGATAATCTGACAGAACTTTGGGTGAGCAAAATAGCTATCCGCAAAGAGATTTGGTTTAGTTGTTTTGTGAACATATCAAACCTGAACTTTAAAGCTGGTTTAGATCTTTAGGATTTGCAAAGAGATTTGGGATTCTAGGATTTAGACTTAGATAATTCTTGCAACGACAGTTGGTTAATTATAGTTTAGTGATTTGAGTTCAAGAACCGCGCATAACCTGAACCCTGACTAGTTGGTTAATCTGCATTCTTTGATTTCCTGAGAAATATCATGAACCTATCTTTCCTCCATTGAATTACAACAGTTTAATTTATGTCTTTGTTTTTCCTTCCATTGTTTACTTAGCTTAATTCTATTCTGTTTGGTCTATTGTGTGATTTCTTGAGTCTTTGTGGTTCGACCCCTACTATTGATATGAATTGAGTTAGGACCGGCTTGCTCTAGTATGGTGACGGTTGGATAATCCTTGACTTCGAAGGATCCACGAAGAGAGATGCTAAGGCGTGAATGAAACACTCGAAAATCCTTAGACTCAAACTTGCGATGAAAACTTGGAAACGAGGCGGTGGCAACGCCGATGGGAGGGTTCGGGAAAGAGGATGATAAGGCGTGACCGAAAGGTCGAAAATCCTTATGCCCCACTTTACGAGAAGAACACTCACGATCAACGGATCGAAGATTGCGTCAAAGAGGTGCGGAAAGCTCTTTGATAAATCGAAAAGATTTCTAAAGAATAACCTTCTAAAGAAATGAAAAGAGAGAGTATAAAACTCAAAGGAAAATTATATTAAAAAAAAGAAGTTGTTTTGTTACAATGAGAAGGGAGAGTATATATAGGAGAAGAAGTGACATTAATCACTCTCCTAGGGAAAGACAAAGGCCTTGCATGTAAAGGACATGCAAAGACATGCAAAAATACATAATTTAAATAAATAAAAAGAAAAGAAAAGTTCAAATTCGAAATTAGAGAGGGAAAAATGTGGAGGGAACTCCTTGGCTTCGTTTTTTGTATTTGAATTCTCGCCAAGTGATCCCGCGGAATTCTTCGGGAAAACGGACCGAAAGACGGTGTTAGCCCGTTGCCTCGTTAAAACCTTGATATGGAAAACCCAGTGGGACAAAACCGTATAAAGGAAAAAGAGTACAACGGGTTTCACACAACGGCCGATCTCACGAAGAATTCGAAGATAGGGTGATGAGGACGGGTTGCGTAATTAGATCCTCCTTGATCCGGGTGTCCTTGAGTAAGCTCTGAACTGCTCCTGCTAGCTTCCGTGCCTTAGACCGAGTGATTGCTCCTTCCGGGATTGTCAATGCGTCGTCTCGAACCTCCGTGTCCGGAATCATATCATCCTCCCTCTCTTGAAAAGGATTTGACCCCAAATCGATTTCATCTGCAATATAAGGAATGATATCAGTAACGTTGAAGCTTGAGCTAACGGAATACTTACCTTGGAGATCAAGTTTGTAGGAGTTGTCGTTGATCTTTTCCAAAACGGTGAACGGCCCATCGACTCTTGGCTTGAGTTTGGAATTCCTTTCGTCCGGGAACCGTTTCTTTCGAAGATAGATCCACACAAGATCACCGGGTTCGAACGTCCTTTTCTTCCTTCCTTTGTTGGCGTGTTTGCGGTATTGCTCCGTATTGTGTTCGATATTTGCCTTCGCCTTTTCGTACATCTGTTTCACCAATTCGGCCCTTTTCTTTCCATCCATACTCACATATTCACTCAAAGGAAGAGGAGTTAAATCAAGAGGAGTAAGCGGATTAAAGCCGTAAACAATTTCAAAAGGCGAAAACATAGTTGTAGAATGTTGTGCATGATTGTAAGCAAACTCTAAATGCGGAAAACATTCTTCCCATGCTCTAAGATTTTTTTTAACAACAATGCGCAAGAGAGTGCCTAAAGTCCTATTGACTACTTCCGTTTGACCATCGGTTTCTGGGTGGCAAGTCGTAGAAAAACAAAGCTTCGTTCCTAATTTTGACCATAAGGTCTTCCAAAAATAACTTAGAAACTTTGTATCTCTATCTGAAACAATGGTTCTAGGCATGCCATGCAATCGAATTATTTCCCTAAAGAATAAATCAGCTATGTTCGATGCATCGTCGGTTTTATGACATGGAATGAAATGCGCCATTTTTGAGAACCTATCAACAACCACGAAAATTGAATCTCTACCTCTCCTAGTCTTAGGTAATCCAAGGATGAAGTCCATAGAAATATCAGTCCACGGAGCACTAGGAATTGGTAATGTGGAGTACAGACCTTGGGTTTGGCGTTTGGACTTGGCGTACTTACAAGTAGTGCATCGGTTGCAAATGCGTTCAACGTCACGCTTCATGTGCGGCCAATAGAAATGATCTTGCACTATGTGAAGGGTCTTAGCAATGCCGAAGTGACCCATGAGTCCACCGCCGTGAGCTTCCCTAACAAGCAAATCTCGCAAGGAGGAATTAGGAATACAAAGACGGTTCTCGTAAAACAAGAAACCGTCGCTTTGAAAATACTTCCCAAAAGCGAATTTAGAACTATATGAGAAAACTTCCTGAAAGTCGGAGTCGGTTGCATAAGTTTCCTTGATCATTTCAAACCCGAGAACCTTAGCATCGAGAGTGGATATCAATGTGTACCTCCGGGACAAAGCATCGGCGACCACGTTCTCTTTAACTTGCTTGTATTGAATGACGTATGGAAACGTCTCGATGAATTCTACCCAACGTGCGTGCCTTTTGTTTAGCTTTTGCTGGCTCTTCAAGTGTTTGAGGGATTGATGATCGGTGTGAATGATGAACTCATTCGGCCATAGGTAATGCTGCCATGTTTGGAGGGCTCGGACCAAGGCGTAAAGTTCCTTGTCGTATGTCGGGTAATTGAGCGTTGCACCTCCAAGTTTCTCGCTGAAGAAAGCCACGGGTTTCTTCTCTTGCATAAGGACAACACCTACACCAACACCGGATGCGTCACATTCAATTTCAAATGCCTTAGTAAAATCAGGTAAAACAAGTAAAGGAGTGTGAGTAAGGCGGTTTTTGAGTTGTTGGAAGGCGTCCTCTTGTGCTTGCTCCCAACGGAATCCCACGTCTTTCTTGATGACCTCGGTTAAGGGTGCGACAATAGTACTGAAGTCACGGACGAATCGTTGATAAAATCCGGCTAAGCCGTGAAAGCTTCGCACATCGCCAACGGTTTTAGGAGTCGGCCAATCGCGGATGGCCTTGATCTTGTTCTCGTCAACCTGTATGCCCTGAGAACTCACAACAAAACCTAAAAAGACCACGTTATCTGAACAGAAAGAGCATTTCTTAAGATTGCCAAATAAACGTTCCTTCCTAAGCACGTCTAAAACCAATCGTAAATGTTCAACATGTTCGTCTAGGTTCTTGCTATAAATGAGAATATCATCAAAGTAGACGACCACAAAGAGACCTATATACGACCTAAGAACATGGTTCATTAAACGCATAAAGGTACTAGGCGCATTGGTTAGACCAAATGGCATAACAAGCCATTCATACAAGCCGTGCTTAGTTTTAAAAGCGGTTTTCCACTCATCACCTTCATTCATATGAATTTGGTGATAACCACTTTTTAGATCGATTTTAGTGAACACGCTTGATCCATAAAGCTCATCTAACATATCGTCTAACCTCGGGATCGGATGGCGGTACTTAACTGTAATGTTATTGATTACTCGGCAATCGACGCACATTTGCCACGTTCCGTCCTTCTTCGGTACGAGTAAAACGGGTACGGCACATGGGCTCATACTCTCACGTATATGTCCCTTGGCCATAAGCTCGTCAACTTGACGTTGAATTTCCTTCGTCTCAACGGGATTAGTTCGGTAAGCCGGCCGGTTTGGGAGAGTAGCGCCGGGTACGAAGTCGATTTGGTGTTCGATACCGCGGATCGGTGGCAAACCGATCGGACCGTCTTCCGAGAAAACGTCGGAAAAATCCTGTAAAAGAGAAGAGATTCTGCTCGGGATTTCCGGCTCAGTGTTAGTCATACTCGAAAGAGTTTCCCTAAAGACTAACAAGACAAATGGTTGCCGAGAAATGAGAGCATGTTTAAGTTCACTCGGTTTGATAAGCATAGATTCATTTACGAGTGTTTTATCAGTTTTCTTCGATCCATCACCTTTAATTTTAAGAGAAGAAGTGGGTGAAGAATCGCTTACATTGCTTTTGCTCTGGTTTTGTTCGAGCTTGAGTTGATCGAGAAATACCTCATGTGGAGATAACGGTGCCAAAGTGATTTTCCGACCCTTGTGCTCAAACGAGTGTTTGTTGGTGAAACCGTCGTGAACGGCTTTGCGGTCGTACTGCCACGGTCGTCCAAGTAGGATATGGCCAGCCTCCATAGGCAAGACGTCGCACACGATCTCGTCCTCGTATCGGCCTATCGTCAACGGAACCGAAACTTGCCGGGTAACTTTGAGTTGACGTTGGTTGTTCAACCACCGAAGATTATATGGCCGAGGGTGCTTCCTTGTCTCCATACCTAGCTTCTCTACTAAAGTAGTACTTGCCACATTAGTACAACTACCACCATCAATAATCAAGCTACATACCTTGCTTTTAACCATGCAACGGGTATGGAAGAGATTTTCGCGTTGTTCGTTCTCGACGATCGGCTCTTGGGAAAGAAGGACTCGTCTAGCTACTAATAGCTCACCATCAACCGCATGCTCCTCATAATCATCAAAGATCGGGACGGTTTGGGTTTCGTCTTCGTCCTCGTCGTCGGTAACAGTATCGCCGTTGGCTAGGATTATCATGGCCCGCGGATTTGGGCACTTGTTCGCGAAATGTCCTTTGCCTCTGCATTTAAAACATTTTATGTCACGATTACGAATAGGATTTGAAACATTCTTACCCTTGTAGTCGTGATCGGAAGAGTTTGGCTTATGACCGGCCTTTGGCTTAGAATCGGCCCGGGGAGGGTAAGCCGATTTCTCTACTTTAGGATAGCTCGGCCTTGAGCTAGAAGCGAATGGTTGGCGTGAGACGCCTTTGCGTTTGAGCTGTTGCTCTATCAAGACGGCCTTATGTAACATTTCCTCAATGTTCCCGCAAGTTTCCATTTCTACACGGTCTTGTAGATCGCGATTCATGCCGGCTAGGAATCTCGCCATGGTAGCGTCTCTTTGTTCCTCTATATCAGCCTTTAGCATGAGTTTTTCCATTTCCTGGAAATAATCTTCCACGCTTCTACTACCTTGAGTCAAACGCCTTAGTTTTTGGTGAAGTTCACGGAAGTAATGGTCCGGCACAAAACGCCTATGCATCAAGTGTTTCATTTCGTTCCAAGTCTCTATCGGGTCTTGTCTATTCCGTCTCCGGTTGGTTACGATCTGGTCCCACCAATCTACGGCGTAGTCGTGAAATTCCGTCGCGGCCAAACCAATCTTCTTACGTTCGGAGAAGTTTTGGCAATCGAAAACTAGTTCGATTTTCTTTTCCCATTCTAGAAACGCGTCTGGGTAGTTTTTCCCATAGAACGGAGGAATACGAAGTTTCATTCCACCAAGGTCGTCGTCGTTTCGCCTTCGGGCCGGTTGACGCCTAGGTCGGTTGTCGTCGGATGATTCATCTAGATCGTAGAACGGGTTCTCATCCGGTTCGTGGTGTCGCGGTCGAGCTCGTCTTTCCCTTGCCGGTGCTCTGCCAATGCTTTGATCGGATCTGAATCCATCGGTTCGGTTGTTGCGTTGATTGACTCCTTGACGTTGTTCGGGTGTACGAACTTCAAGTGCTGCCATACGACCTCGCATCTCTTGTAAGATTTGAGTGATGTCGTCCATCTTTTGTGCCATGACGGCATCTCGATCTCTTCTTGTCCGGGCGGATGCGGTTTCACTCTCGTCGGACATGGTATCTCGCACAAAGTAGAAAAAGGATTAAGTATATGAAAGTTCAAGGAAAAATCAAAGAACAAACAAGACTTTTCAAATTCTGAAATTTCAAAAACAATTTGAATTTAATTCTTTTTTTTTCTTGAATTTAAATACCACGAATTTAAATTAAACTAAAGAGATATAACAATATATTTTTTTTTTTTTTGATTATGGTTTTTAATTAAAAACGAAAATTGCAAAAATGAAATAAAAAAAGATGAAGAGATAGAATGATATCACCGAATTTTTGAGCAAGTGGCTCTGATACCACTTGATATGAATTGAGTTAGGACCGGCTTACTCTAGTATGGTGACGGTTGGATAATCCTTGACTTCGAAGGATCCACGAAGAGAGATGCTAAGGAGTGAGTGAAACACTCGAAAATCCTTAGACCCAAACTTGAGATGAAAACTTGGAAACGAGGCGGTGGCAACGCCGATGGGAGGGTTCGGGAAAGAGGATGATAAGGCGTGACCGAAATGTCGAAAATCCTTATGCCCCACTTTACGAGAAGAACACTCACGATCAACGGATCGAAGATTGCGTCAAAGAGGTGCGGAAAGCTCTTTGATAAATCGAAAAGATTTCTAAAGAATAACTTTCTAAAGAAATGAAAAGAGAGAGTATAAAACTCAAAGGAAATATTATATTAAAAAAAAGAAGTTGTTTTGTTACAATGAGAAGGGAGAGTATATATAGGAGAAGAAGTGACATTAATCACTCTCCTAGGGAAAGACAAAGGCCTTGCATGTAAAGGACATGCAAAGACATGCAAAAATACATAATTTAAATAAATAAAAAGAAAAGAAAAGTTCAAATTCGAAATTAGAAAGGGAAAAATGTGGAGGGAACTCCTTGGCTTCGTTTTTTTGAATTTGAATTCTCGCCAAGTGATCCCGCGGAATTCTTTGGGAAAACGGACCGAAAGACGGTGTTAGCCCGTTGTCTCGTTAAAACCTTGATACGGAAAACCCAGTGGAACAAAACCGTATAAAGGAAAAAGAGTACAACGGGTTTCACACAACGGCCGATCTCACGAAGAATTCGAAGATAGGGTGATGAGGACGGGTTGCGTGATTAGATCCTCCTTGATCCGGGTGTCCTTGAGTAAGCTCCGAACTGCTCCTGCTAACTTCTGTGCCTTAGACCGAGTGATTGCTCCTTCCGGGATTGTCAATGCGTCGTCTCGAACCTCCGTGTCCAGAATCATATCAACTATACTGCAGCTACAGCTTTAGTACTTTTAGGGTATTAATTTTGAGCTTATCACATTCTCCACCAAGCTTAATATATATGCTTGTCTCTTCTGGTGCTGATACTCAGGTAACGCAACTTCTTCCTCAGATGCTATCGAAGCTTTCGCTCTCAGCTGCTTCTAACTTTACTTTTATATATTGCAGCTCTTCTTTTGGAACACTAAGTCATGGGAAATGAAGAATTCCTTAGTGATTGAGCTACCAACTGGAAAAGAACCAGTAGGCAAGACTCAAATCCAATTCCATGACAACCAAATCAATTTACTGGTTTCACATGAGGCACATCTTGCCATTTACGATGCTGCAAAGATGAAATGTATTCAGAAGGTAAACCCAAAAATCTTCTTCTGTTTTTTTACCCTTACGAATGAGAACATTAAAAGCCTTATTTTCTTGTTTATACTTGTGCATTGGGTGCCACAAGAAGGTCTCTCTTCACCCATAACTTCTGCATCTTACTCATGCAACAACAAACTAGTTTTTGCATCATTCTCAGAGGGAGACATTGCAGTCTTTGATGCTGAATCCTTGAGACTCAGATATCGCATTGCTCCATCAGCTTACATGGCTCAACCAACACCCAACATGTATCTATTTCTTACAAACTTCATCATATGAAGCTTTATTATAATCTGATGATTTATTGCGTGTTTTTTTCTCTCTGTGATAGTGCACCACCGATCATTCCACAGGTCACTGCAGCTCATCCACAAGAACCGAACCAATTAGCCGTTGGATTCTCTGATGGTTCAATCAAAGTGATCGAGGCGTTGGAAACCTTATAGAAGATGGAGTGTTGGATTTTGAAGGCCAATGAGAGAAGTGTGCATTCCATCGTATTTGTAATTAGAAGATCATGCAACACATCTGGCCCGGTTTAACCTTTTTGGTTATGCACCTAATGTTTCAGAAACTATCTGATAACTATTTGTAATTTTGGTTTGTTTTGAAATTCGGTCTCCAAGTTGGGAAAATGGTCATTTAATTTTCAAGTATTTGCTATTGCATGATTTATTCCCTAACTATTGAATACGCAATTTAAATTCTCGAGTTAACGTTGACTTCGTAAATTTATGTATGAGAAAAGTCAACATTAACTAAGAAAATAGAGACGTTAGCGTTGACTTTTTATGAGTCCAATTTTGCGAAGTCATCATGAGGAATTAATTTGCCAACCCAGAAGTTGGAGAACTAATCTGCAAAATTGTAAAACTTGAGGAATTAATGATCTTAATTTAAAAAATATACACATATTTGTTAAAGTTTAGTTCCAATATATTTTAAAAACAATTGTTAAAAAATAAAAAGAAATTTGTTTACATGACCCAAAAAAGATAAATAGAGTTTTAGAAAATAATTTAACAAACATATATTTTAAATTTTTTGTAGTTCTTAGATGGTTAATTATATGACACAAACCAATTTTTATTAGAAAATAATATTTTAAAGAAAAACATGAACTTTAAATTTTGTGGTCTAAAAACTATTAATCTAAAATAAAATATGTGGCCCATAATTTTTTTTTTAAAAATCGCTGGTCCTAGGCGATGGCCTATCATGTCTTCCCTACGGATCGGGTATGACTATATACATCTATAAACTTATGGTGGCAAGATCTAATAAATTTATGTCTTCACGCATGAACAATGGAGAATAAACTAAGATTACTTTATTAATAACGTAAAATACAAAAAAAAACTTTTTGTAACTATAAAAACTTATCGGTTAAATTCTTATATAGTTAAATATAGTTATTTTGATTTTTATCAAATTAAATAGTTTTAAATATTACAAGACAATTTTGAAAATTATTATGAATAAACCGTAATAATGTATGTGTATATTATTAAAATGAAGACTGCTTTTTATTAAAAACATACTATATTTGGAAATGATAATTTAATTCCTCTAGTTTTGCAATTTTGCAGATTAATTCTCTAACTTTTAAGTTGTCAAATTAATTCCTCAAGTTTACGTTAACTTCGCAAAATTAGACTTAAAAGTCAACGAACGTCTCCATTTTTTAGTTAACGTTGACTTTTCTGATACATAAATTTATAAAGTTAAGTTAACTTAAAGATTTAAATTGCACATTCTGGGGAATAAATCAAGCAATTACAAATACTTGAAAAATTAAATTAGCATTTTCCCCTCAGTCCGTAGTTGATTTTCCTTTTCCACATTCATTACCGGTAAGCTGCCGTATAAAGTCTATTGTCGATATTCAAATTGTTAGCCCAAATTTAATCACAAAAAAAGAAAGATGGTTAGGTCTTTGATCTATTGTCTGGTTTTGATCCGTGTGATAATTCACTTATTTTTTGTGTCAACAAAATAATTCACTAACTTTAATAATGCAACTATGTCATTCATTTTGTAAAAGTACATCATAACTCGAATTAAATAAAAAAGATCGGTTATTAGCCTGCTTATCTATTAAATAGGGACAATGTACCATAGTTATTGTATAAAATTTTGAATATAAAATATAATATCCAAGTAAACAATCTATTAATAGATAACTAAAATCTGGAACTTCATGGTTGAAAAACCAATATACTTTTGACAAAAAAAAAAAAAACCAATATACTAACCTATATAACTATGTTTTCTTGATAAAGTAATACTCCCTTTGATCTATATTAGTTGATGTTTAAGGATTCTACACACAAATTAAGAAATCACACAAAATCATAGTTTTTTATTTTTTCTAAATTAAAACTTCATTTATTATCTAATTAAACACAATTCAACCAATGATAAAAAAAACTGCAAATATAAATGGTCAAAAATAAATATAAAGACTTTAATTTTGCATTGAAAATGTAAAACATCAATTAAAATGAAACAATTTTTTTTGTTTAAACATCAACTATTATGGATCAGATGGAGTAATATATTTTTCCTTGGTTTGTTCATGTAGGATTTAACCCATTTTTGAATTTATAGGTAATAAATCGATATTCCAAAAAAGCAACAAATCTTTATGGGTGGATTGTGGTGTGCCACTACTGGTAAAGTTTTGAGGGAGAAAAAGCTAGATCTCTAGGATCAAGCAAACAATTAATTACATACTAAATCCAGAAAAACTAACCTTAATTGACTTTTTGCCAAAAAAAAAAAAAACATGAACGTGGCCTGCCTTATATATGTAACTATTATATAAAAACATGGCCTGCCTCACATAATAAATAGTGGGGAATTAAATGTAATCATATTAGTAGCAATGAAAATCAGAAGTAGTTTCGTAATGATGGACACAACGTTTTCGTAGGTAATAGCTCAACCTTCCCACATTCTTTTTTCCCAACTTTCTCGCTCTCTCTCTCTCGCCTGATTCGATTGTACTCGGCACGTGCGATTCACGTGGATCACAAAAGTTGACTTTTCAGTTTGCATCTCTCAACGGAAATAGAAAGTTTATGAGGATGAAAATTAGTTTGTAGAACATGAGGATCGTAGTGTGTTATTGCTGATATCTTCACTTACTATGCGCTAATATCAATCTAATTTTCCGGGAGCGATGATTTGATCTAAATATCATTCGTTAATTCAGTTTGTAATCTAACTAGACGGGATCCAATTAATACACATATAACATCACAATACATGCGTGTCCACTCTCTATAACTCAAATCCATAACATAGAATTTTTTGTATTGCATATGGTAAAATCTATTTCAGGATAAAAAACCTAATAATATCTAACTCTATGACATAAGTGACTGGGACCAACAAAAAATGAGTAGTCAATGTTTGAAATTCAGAAATAACTGATAATCTCAAATATCTCGGTAGATAGTTCATATATGAATATGTTATCATTAAGTAAGAGAATTTTGATGTTTAGAAGTACATGGCACAAGAAAATGGCTTAGACTCAATCATGTATTGGTATCTCAACTCAACATTACTTATACCAAATAAATATATGTATTAAATAGCTATATTAGAAATTTACAACTAATATTTGTGTGTCAGGAAGCATATAAAATTAATTCACAATCGTTTTGACGACTTCGGATGTACATGTCGCTAGCTACTAGCCACTATTTAATACATTGATCGTGAATACGAAGAATTATTATATTTATCCGTAACACATCATGAAAGTCACTTTCTTTCACGCTCTGATCTTACTATTCCACTTTTTTAAAAGAATAATTAAATACGATTCGATCCTGATAGAAAATGAATTAATTACGTTGAATTTTATGAAATCTAATCGAACAAGCCAACCACGACCATCGTTGCCTGGATGGACTCGGTTAAGTTAACACTAACGACTAATTAATCGGAAATTCGGAAAATAAAGAAAAATAAAATGGAGCTGTCATTTTACGCCGAGCCGATGACAGTCAAGCCATCTCAGCAAAACAATTAATCTGATGAATCCAACGGCTGAGATCTTTAATTAATTTTTAAAAAGGGTATTAAACAGTTAACACGAGGGAAAAGGCTGTCTGACAGCCAGGTCACGTTATCTTTTCCTGTGGTCGAAATGATTCGTCTCTGTCGATAAATTGTTTTTTTTTTTGTTTGTTTGAAAGGCCGAAAAGAAAGTTGAACAGATAACCCGCCTATATAAATTCAACATATTTTCTCCCCTTTGAATTGTCTCGTTGTCCTCAGTTTCATCGGCCGTTTCTGTATCTCCGGCGAGAAGAGAGAGAAGAAAGAGAGAGAGAGACCGGAATCTATCTTGGTTCCTTGTTTCTTCTTCGATCTCATCTTCTTCTTCCGCTTTTCGATCTTTCTCGTTCAAGGTAAAAAAATTAAACAAAATGAAACTTTCTGGATCTACTTTAGATGTTGGATCTAGATGTTGTTTTTGAATCTCGTAGAGATCTGGAATTGGTTGAAATTCGGATCTGTGAACTATCAATAATCTCCCGAGAATCGATTTCAGTTGACCGATCATCTTTAGCTCGATAATCAACCGGAATTTTGTCTTGATCTGAATCTGAATAGGGATAGATCCATAATCAGATTACTTTTATTCTTGCGTTTTGCAGTTTTTTTTCTTCTTTGATTTCATCTGTAAATATCTGGAAATGGTTTGTAATCCCAACTCTTAACGTTAGATGAAGTTTGAGTATGAAATATATTCGATTGAGGGATGCCACTGGAAAGTATTTGTTTTTCTAGACTTGAATCGTTTACTCTTTTTTTTTTTCTCTCCGATGGATAAGGGATTGTAGTTTCTTATGAATTCCGCTCACTTCTTCTTGGATGTATTGAAGCTGTGAGATTATCCACAGTAGGATTTTCTTAGTGTCATAGGTTGATAGAAATCTACTTCTGATTACTTAAGGTGCTTACTTTTGATTCGATCAGGGTTAATCTCACATCTCTTTACGTTTGCAGCTTATAAAAAATGGCTGAGGCTGATGACATTCAACCCATCGTCTGTGACAATGGTACTGGAATGGTGAAGGTTAGTTAGTCTCTTTACTTTTTTTTTCAGATCTGTGGATGTTCTCTTTTGCTTACAAACTACAGTGTGTTGATGATACACCGGCTTCAAAATTTCTGTGCGCAGGCTGGTTTTGCCGGCGATGATGCTCCCAGGGCAGTTTTCCCGAGTGTTGTTGGTAGGCCAAGACATCATGGTGTCATGGTTGGGATGAACCAGAAGGATGCATATGTTGGTGACGAAGCACAATCCAAAAGAGGTATTCTCACCTTGAAATACCCAATTGAGCATGGTGTTGTGAGCAACTGGGATGACATGGAAAAGATCTGGCATCACACTTTCTACAATGAGCTCCGTATCGCTCCCGAAGAGCACCCTGTTCTTCTTACCGAGGCTCCTCTTAACCCAAAGGCCAACAGAGAGAAGATGACCCAAATCATGTTCGAAACCTTCAACTCTCCCGCCATGTATGTCGCCATCCAAGCTGTTCTCTCCCTGTACGCCAGTGGTCGTACAACCGGTTAGTACATTTTAGGTTTTTTTTTCTTCTTTTCTCTGTTTATACTCATTAATCATTTTGAAACTGAGCTCTGATTCTCTTCCTTGGGCAGGTATCGTGCTGGATTCTGGTGATGGTGTGTCTCACACTGTGCCAATCTACGAGGGTTTCTCTCTTCCACATGCCATCCTCCGTCTCGACCTTGCTGGTCGTGACCTCACTGATTACCTCATGAAGATCCTTACCGAGAGAGGTTACATGTTCACCACATCAGCAGAACGGGAAATTGTAAGAGACATCAAGGAGAAGCTTTCCTTTGTTGCTGTGGACTACGAGCAGGAGATGGAGACTTCCAAAACCAGCTCCTCCATCGAGAAGAACTATGAATTACCCGACGGACAAGTGATCACGATCGGAGCTGAGAGATTCAGGTGCCCAGAAGTCTTGTTCCAGCCATCGTTTGTGGGAATGGAAGCTGCCGGAATCCACGAGACGACCTATAACTCAATCATGAAGTGTGACGTGGATATCAGGAAGGACTTGTACGGTAACATTGTGCTCAGTGGTGGAACCACTATGTTCTCTGGTATTGCAGACCGTATGAGCAAAGAGATCACAGCACTTGCACCAAGCAGCATGAAGATTAAGGTCGTTGCACCACCTGAGAGGAAATACAGCGTCTGGATCGGTGGTTCCATTCTTGCTTCCCTCAGCACATTCCAGCAGGTAAAAATTGATTGGATTTTTTCGATTTCTCATGCTAAAAATATGCAAATTTAAATCAAAGGCTGATAATTTATATGTTTGTTGTCATTAGATGTGGATCTCCAAGGCTGAGTATGATGAGGCAGGTCCAGGGATTGTTCACAGAAAATGCTTCTAAGCTCTCAAGAAAAAGGCTAAAAGCTGGGTTTTATGAATGGGATCAAAGTTTCTTTTTTTTTCTATTTGCTTCTCCATTTGTTTGTTTCATTTCCTTCTTTTTTTTGTTTTTTTTTGTTTTCGTTTCTGTGCACTTGTGTGTGACAAACTCTCTGGGTTTTACTTACGCCTGCGTTTCAAAAAACCGCTTTCGTTTTGCGTTTTAGTCCATTGTTTTGTAGCTCGAGTGATCGAATTGATGCCTCTTTATTCCTTATTTTTCTATAATTTCTTTCAAAACTCGAAAGAAGAACCTTGATACTCTTTGCATTGTTAATATAAGTATTGTATGAGATAAGATTTTATTGATTTTGCTTTCAAGTGTTGCTTTGCAACCTCCATCGAGAGTCTGAATGATTGAGGCGTTATATGTTCAAACAACAAAAAACAAAAAAATGGTGACATCTAACATATAACTTATGATCGCACCATTTAATTACTTTTTATACTGGCACTTTCGGTTATATATAAGTCAACTCGTTATAGAACTAGTCCTCCTTGGGACCTAAACTTACTCCATACATTGGGCCTTGTAAATAGGATAAATAGGCTGGTAAATTGGGCCTTAGCATTAAAATGGAGGACGTGAAAAAACAATTAATTACAAATTAGTTACGGAGTATAATATTCAGGAAAGGAAACAATAGAGCTTGAAATCCAATCCTAGCAACCTTTGCGTCTCTCCTCCCTCTCACAATCCTGCAAATTAGGGTTTAAGCAAAAAGAAGGTAGAGAAGAGTCGATTCGCTGTTAGTTCTGCTTTCGTTTGAGAACTTTCTTGTGTAACAGTAACCTCGAAGATCCAAGATGGCGCGTAATGAGGAGAAAGCGCAGTCGATGCTCAACAGGTTCGTCACCATGAAAGAATCGGAGAAGAAGCCGCCCAAGGAGCGTCGACCTTACCTTGCGTCGGAATGCCGCGATCTGGCGGAGGCGGACAAATGGAGGCAGCAAATTATTCGAGAGATCGGTCGCAAAGTGACCGAGATTCAAAACGAAGGATTGGGCGAGCACCGAATTCGCGATCTGAACGACGAGGTTAACAAGCTTCTCAGGGAGAGATATCACTGGGAGCGGCGGATCACGGAGCTAGGCGGTCCGAACTACTGGAAACACGCGCCGAAGATGACGGATCTCGATGGAAACATCGTCGACGTCCCGAACCCTAGCGGTCGTGGTCCTGGGTATCGCTACTTCGGTGCTGCTAAGAAGCTTCCAGGAGTTAGAGAGCTATTCGAGAAACCTCCGGAGCTGAGGAAGCGAAAAACAAGGTACGATATATACAAAAGGATAGACGCTAGCTATTACGGGTATAGAGACGACGAAGATGGGATCTTGGAGAAATTGGAGAAGAACGCGGAAGGAGAGATGAGGAAGAGAGCGGTGGATGAGTGGCGGAGATTGGATGAGGTTAGGAGGGAAGCAAGGAAGGGAGCGACGGAGGTTGTGAGCGTAGGAGCTGCAGCTGCAAAGGAGGTGTTGTTCGAGGAGGAAGAGGATGTGGTGGAGGAAGAGAGGAGGGAAAGGGAGAGAGAAGAGGAGAAAGAGAGGGAGTTTGTGGTGCACGTTCCATTGCCGGACCAGAAGGAAATAGAGAAGATGGTGTTGGAGAAGAAAAAGATGGATCTGCTTAGAGAGTATGCAAGTGAAGATTTGGTTGAGCAGCAGACGGAAGCTAAAGCCATGCTCAACATCCAGAGATAGAAAAGGTGATTTTATATATAGCTTTTTGTTTCTTTTGCAAATCTTGACTGACTTGATGTTCCTTGTAGTCTCATAGAGAATTCGATTAGTTAATTCCGAAAACTTGCTGATGATATTCACTATATTTACATCCTAGAATATTGTCTTTGAGAGAGTTTGTTAATTCTGATAGATTTTATTGACTCAGTATTGAGAATGGTATTAGACCCTTATGGATGGAACATACATTTGCGGCAACTGTTATTTCAATGGCCAAATACGGAACTTTGCCTAGCTAGTGGATGCAAATGATCTTCTCTACTATATTGTCTTGATGCATCTGAGAGACTGATAAAATGTTTGTACCTATCAGGCTAAATCCCGTCAGATGCACTGTTTTGATGACAAACTCTGTGCTCAACCTAAAGAAGAGGGGGGGGGGGGGGGGGAAAAGGGGNGGGGGGGGGGGGGGGGGGGGGGGGGGGGGGGGGACATAAGGTGGGAGAAATGTGAGGAACAATGCGATATGGAAACAAACTCGTATTTCCTTATGTACTTTGTAGTCTTGTCTGTATTTCAATTTCTTTCGGTCACAGAATGACTTCTTCCTCTTGACCGCAACCACTTAATGAATCGGATTTCTTCTTCTCATCAGAACCAAAATCCAGTCTCGGTTTGAGACAGATGCAGAGACATAAGTTGAAACAAACAACCAGACAAAATCGCCTTTACCTGAGCTTTTGTTGAGTCTTTACGAGAGTCATTCTCAAAAGAACTTGTGGTTTATTTAGTAAAAATACCAAACTCCATTTATTGATCAAACAAAATCTTGACAAGACCGTTGAGATGAGATGGATATGATGATACATGTGTCTAGAGATACGAACCACACCCACATGTTCTCAGTTCTCACGCACACAATCCCCAAACCATTTCTCTCTCTCTCCAAAGCGCAAACGCACTTTTTTTCCTCTCTTCTTGGTCCTCCAATGGCGGACTACGACGACGGAATTGACCACCATAACCAACCCTTCATCCCCAAAGAAACCGCTCTTCAAGCCCTAAACACCATAATCCAGCTCCATTTCGAGAAAACCCTCGAGAAAAAACGAGCCATTGACCACCAGAAGAAGAAGCTCCACAAGCTTTTCCAGCTCTTCTTCATCTTCCTCGCCGTCGTCTTCTTCTCTCTCTCCCAACCCTCAGGCCGTCTCCACTGCCGCCATTGCTGGGCACCAATCTTCCTCCTCTCCTTCTCCCACCTCTTCTTCTACGTCTCCGTAGCTCAAACCCTCCGTTGCATCAACGGCTTCAAGTACCAGCGACGCTGCCACAAGCTCACTCTCGGCCTCGCCACCCACAAGCTCCGTTTCATCAAGTCTCGAATCGCCGCCGGAGATTTTCTAGACGGTGGTGGTGGTGGCGGAGAAGACGAGGTCTCCGCCTCGGCTGCTGCTTGGGATCTGGAAGTTCCGTATCAGGAGCCACCAGATAGTTACTTCGGGAAGTTTAAGAGAAACTGGGCTTTATATTTCGGGTTCTTGATCCTTCTTTACACTTTCATGATCTCCTTCTCCGTCGTCATCCTCTGTTTCTGAGATCTCCTAGTGTCGCAATTTCGTTAGTTTTACTGCAAAAAACCCTTCTGCTTCTTATCCTTCATTCGTCTTTCACTCTTCTGCTTAGAAGGGGATCATAAGAAGATGATGATGTAGAAATCAAAAGGGATCACGAAAAGTTTGAAAAGTTAAGATTTGATTCTTAACCCAAGTTTCCAGCTTAGAAAGATGAGTATCATAAGTAGATGTTGTAGAAATGAGGGATCACAAAAAGTTGGAAACTTTAAGATTTGATTCAATCTGAGTTGTTCCGCATTCCGAATTACAATGATTTTGTCAAAAAAGATCCCTGCGTTTCTTATCTTCAATCTAATATAGAAATAGAAAGGGATCGCAAAAAGGTGGAAACATTTGATTCTATCTGGGATGTTCGATTCCTCTCTTGTTCATCTTATGTAGAATCTCAAGTTACAAAAGATTTTGATAGAGAGATGGAAATTACAATTCAACATTAGTAGAGACATTTAGCATTAATAACCAATTAATCACAATCAAAAGTTTGAAGTTTTCTTCACAAACAAACACACAGACACAAACACAAATCCAACGGTCAGAATCTGACACAAAAAAAAGAAAAGAGTTAAAAAATTCGAAGGGAAACAAAACACAAAAACACAGCAAGGTTGATTGTTTGAATCTAACAGCTAAATCAAAGCGCTTGGCTAGGAGTTGTTTTGTTGTTGGTAGCTCCTCCTCTACGAATCTCCTCGCTGCTCGAGGAAGACGGGTCAAGCCCGTACTCACTCGTGTTCCCGTACTCACTGCTTGCTCCGTACTCATGACTATCCAACGCCACTTTCCTGAACTTCCTCATATCCGTACTATAAGTGCTCGAGTCATAGTCTGAGCTTGATCCCCTCCCGAGGAATGAGCTCTGCCCCGGTTTCGGTCCTTCGTTTAGATCATCTAGTGACGCATCTCCCTCCAGAGCTCGAACAATCTGTTAAAACATTGGAGCATAATGATACTTTTTTTCTGTGTAAAGTAGGTGTTAAAAGAGCGGTCATGTTTAAAAGTAAAACTTGCCTGGCTCATCTTAGGCCTGCGTCTAGCTGAGTGTCTGATAGCTGCTGCAGCACATGCCACCATTCGTGCCATCTCATAAGGCTCGTACTGGTTCTCGAGCCGTGGATCAACTAGTTCACTGTAATCTCCGTCCTGAGCTGCGTTCAAGCATACGGGTCTTGCCTGTGTAAGAAAGTAACAGAGTTTGAATAGATCATTAGGCCACAAAGATTATAACAAATGAGTCATTGTGGAATGATTATATGTATATATGGTACCGACCCAATCGACCAGACTGTCTTCCATTTCACCAGTGAGATCAACAGGCCGACGTCCAGTAATAAGCTCTAGAAGCATCACTCCAAAGGAAAAAACATCTGATCTGTCTGTCAGTTTCCCGCTCGACGCATACTCTGGAGCCAAGTACCTGTCATTTGATTCAGAGTTTGAGATTCTTGATTAGAGAGACAGATTCTTGTATGAGATTAGATATTAAGAATGTGTTTTTGAAATAGAAGCAAGAGCTACTAGAGTTTGCAGGAACAGTTTTTATCAGCTGATTTTGCGTATCTTTATTACCCGAAAGTTCCCATGATACGAGTGGACACATGTGTAACGTTGTCTTGAGATAGCTTCGCTAACCCGAAGTCTGCAACCTGCAGATTTGAGCTAGTCCAGTTATAAAGAAAGACCTATCAAAGAATCTGAAAGCGTTCTGATTCAAAATCATAAGCATACCTTGGCTTCAAAGGATTCATCAAGAAGAATGTTTGAAGCTTTAATGTCTCTATGAATGATTTTCGGATGACCTGAGTCCACAAAGTCAAGAAAACAAAGTTTGATCACATCTCCAATTACACCCTCGAAATTCCCAATAAGTTCAAAGATTTTTAATTTTTGGTTTGACTCACAATCTTCATGTAAATAAGCAAGTCCTTTAGCTGATCCCAAAGCAATCCTGAGCCTTGTAGGCCAATCAAGAACATTACCACTTTTACCATGGAGATGGAACTCAAGTGTGTCATTAGGTAAGAACTCATAAACCAACATCCTCTGTCCTCCTGCAATACAATATCCAACAAGAGACACAAGAAACCGATGATGAACTCGGCTAATGATCTCAACCTCGGCCTGAAACTCACGCTCTCCTTGTCCGCTTCCCGCTTTGAGACTCTTCACAGCGATCTCTTTCCCATTGGGAAGTATTCCTTTGTAAACATACCCAAACCCGCCTTGCCCTAAGAGTCTTGCTTGAGAGAAGCCTTGAGTTGCTGCAGCTAGCTCGTCGTAGGTGAATGTGCTCTTGTTGAAACCTAGAGCCACTGAAGGGTGAGGTGGTGGTAGAGACAGACCATGTGGACCTGAGTAGTTTGAGCTCATGTCGCTGCTGTTTCCGTTGTTTACACCCCCTGAGACAGGAGGTGGTGGTGGTGGTGGCGACGGTTGCCAGCTTCCAGGTGGCGGTGGAGGTGGTGAATTCATCCAGTTATTGTTACCGTTCGATCCAGGATATTGATTAGACAGGTTCATTACGTGATCGCTTTGGTTGTTGTAATGTTGTTGCTGCTGTTGGTATTGATCACCCCCACCTAAGATAAAAAAAAAAAAAAACAGAGAAGACTTTGTTTAACCTTGTTTCTTGGGTAACAAGAAAATACAATAGAATGGTTTCCCATAATAAATCATAATATTCAGAAATCCAAACCTCTGCCCGAGAAACTAATTTTCATGTTTTCTAACATACTTCAAAAGATTATGAAATTCCAAAACTTTAAAATGTGGTTTAAGGGTAAGAAGATTTTGATGAGTTAGGTTATTAATTCAATTACTTGTTGCTCAAGAAATAGTTCTAAAACAGAAACCGGGTTAGGCTTAGGGCTATGTTTCATTGGTTTGGTTGGTTAGTGACTAGGTGTTGACCATATATGTTTTAATTAATTAGGCTTAGGGCTATGTTTCATGGGTTTGGTTGGTTAGTGACTAGGTGTTGACAATATATGTTTTACCTTTGCCGGTGGCGAAACCATTGCTTGCATAGTACGGCATTTGATGCTTCTTTTTCTTCTTCCAACAACAACAGACGCAGAGCAATATCATAACAAGAAACAACAATCCAGCACCAGCCACAATTCCTATTATAGCACCCGTGTTCGGTGCATCGTTACGTGACGAGTTCGAGCCACCACCGCTTGATCTAGGCGGAGCCAGCGATCTCGGTGGGGGAGGAGAGTTGCGGCCGGAGTTTCTCGAAGGAGGCGGAGGCGGAGGCGACCGATTGTTGCTTCCTCCGCCATTGCTTCTGTTGTTATTATCCTCATTGGTGTTGTCATTGTTATTCCCATTGTTGCCATCATTGTTGTTATTACCATTGTTGTTGTTTTTGTCATTGTTTCCACCATTGTTGTTGTTGTTGTTTCCTTGTTGTGGCGATGGTGGAGTTTGTGAGCCTGAAGAAGGCGGTGGAGGAGAGGAGGAGGAACCATCGGAGGAATTCTCCGGCGGAGGAGGAGCTGGTGGTGAAGATGAAGGAGAGGAGGAGGAGGAAGGAGACGGAGGAGATTGTTGTTGATTGTTGTTGTTGTTGGAGGAGGAAGGAGATGGAGGTGTAGGTGACGGCGGTGAATTCTCCGGGGATTGCCCCTCCGCCATAATCTCTTTGGGTGTTTCTTTTTTTTTTCTTTTTTTTATCCGGAAGCTCTCTCCTTAAGATTTTCTTAAGAGAGAGAGAGGGAGAGATGAACAAAGAGAAACACAAAAGCTTTGTGTGTTTCAAATTCTATTTTTAAGAGTGCTTTCAATTTTTTTTTTTTTTTCTGAATTGCTGATTTCTTCTTTTGTAGGGTCTATATTTGGGTATTAATACAGCCATGCAAATTATGTACCTTCAACTAAATTTGAAAAAAAAAAAAAATTACAGTCAAGAACTCGATGTGTTTGATAAAAATAAAATGATTGGTTTACCAAACAAAGAACACATAAATAACATATACACGTGAAAGAGAAAACATAACAATAACGATCAACAGATTAAAAGACATAAGAAAACACACATAGTTTACCAAGTGATTGGTGGTCTAATGGTACTTTAGAGTTTCCAAAGTCACTAGTTCAACTTCGTTTGGGAAAAGTGATTTATGCATTAAATGTGGTTTCATCTAGAAATAGTGATTTACGTCTTAAATGTGGTATTATTAACGACTGGCTCCGGACACCGAAAGAGATTATGGACCTTTGGAACTTTCAAGGTTTATCAAAAAAATAAATGCAAAAACTAAGTGTGGTAAAGAAACTGCTCTCGTTGAGAGTTGAACTCAAGACCTCCCGCTTACTAAACGGGTGCTCTAACCAACTGAGCTACGAGAGCTGCTTATTGATAACATCCCAAACAAAAATATTATAATAACCATGTTGGTTAAATAATTAAAAGAAAAACAGCATTATTCCCTTTTAATATAAAGACAAAATACTAGTCGCCTAAGAAATTACAAGACAGATCAGGAACAGCTTAGACTCTTGAGGGCACAGAGAGAAAGACAAAGTAAAACAACACCTTCTTCCACAAATTACCAGAGCTCTCTTTTAGATCCGTTTTACCGTTCCATCTCTCTCCGATTTCGATGCCTTCCCGTAGACGTACCCTCCTCAAAGTCATCATCCTCGGCGATAGCGGGTTAGGTTTCTGCAACTCTATTAATTCTATGACTTTTATTTACTGGTGATTTGGTGTTTTCCGATGAGTAGTTGTGTGGTTTTGTTTTCTGGGTTTTGAGATTTAGGCAGGATTTTGTCTAAATCGTTTCCTGCGGTTTAGATACTGATATGATTTGTTGATCTCTCTCTGATTTCGTTGCTGCTGAATTTTGTAAGGTGTGATTTAATTAAACGTTGCCTTTTTCTGTTGTTGATCAAAATATCAGAACTTTGCTAGGCTGTTTGTTTCTTTGCTAAATTGAAAAAAAAATTGAGCTGACCTAGTCCCAAACGTAGATGCTGGCAACTTGAGTTTGATTTACCACGATTTTAGTCTGTAGATTTTTTCAGTTAAGGTTATGTTTGTTTTTTACTTGTTGGTTCTCCATTAACATGTAGTTTCAAACTTATGATCCGAGGTTTGCCTTCCTTTACAATTTTGCATGTTCGTGCCTGCATCTGATTTTGAGGGGAAATTATGAAATACTGAATCTGTACTTAACATTCAAGATCATGTTGGCTATGTTAAAAGTGAGAAAACTGTAGGAGGATAACAAATGAGGGAGAATTGTCTTTATGCTCTCGTTTTAGACTCAATTCTGTGTCTGTGTAATGACTAGATGAAATTGGTCTCTATCCTAGATGTTCTGTTGTTATGTTTATTTGAGTGAAACTAATTTGGACTTCTCTTACTTGTGATTTTGCAGGGTGGGGAAAACCTCTTTGATGAATCAGTATCCTACTTTTGTTTGAATGGAGTAAGAAGTATAATATAGTAGTTTTCTAGATATGGAAAAATAGATTATTTGGTCTCGTTATATGGTTTGGCTGGATCTTTCTGAGTTAGATGAGTTTTTTTTTCGCCCTTTTGTTTTTGTTTAACACGATAACTTCAGATATGTTAATAAAAAGTTCAGCAACCAGTACAAGGCGACCATTGGAGCGGACTTCTTGACCAAGGAAGTACAGTTTGAAGATCGACTTTTCACTTTACAGGTTCTTACTAGTGCTTTATCAGTAAATTACTAAAAATTCTTAAAAGTAAGCTGCATGTGCTTAGCACAATGGTTCTGGGGTTGTGTTCAAAGGAGAGTTATTGGCTTTGAGAGGAAGGTATTAGCTTAGAAAATGAATTAACTAATGGAGTTTCTGCTAGAAACTTTCAGGCTGACCTTGCTGTTACACAATGCTAACCTAAATCTATTATTCCCCAGGGTCACATTATACCTTTATTAATTTAGCTTTCTAGTAGCGTCGGGAAATTACTTGACGACTTATTAGACTCGAATGAGACAAGTCATTTGAATATTCTCATAAGGTTCTTAATGGCTTTCCTTGATAACTATCACCAAACTTTCAACTTTGGTGTGAACTGCCTTCCTTGCTTGATCACAACAAAACTCACTTGTTCCTGTCCTTTTTTTTGTCAATGTGTTTATTACAGATCTGGGATACAGCTGGACAGGAAAGGTTTCAGAGCCTTGGTGTAGCTTTTTACCGGGGTGCTGATTGCTGTGTTCTTGTATATGATGTCAACTCCATGAAATCATTTGACAATCTGAACAACTGGAGGGAAGAATTTTTGATCCAGGTACATATTTCAAGCTTCTTTCTCACCCCCTGTTGATAGATAGAATTTCACAGTAGGCAAATCAGTAAACGCAAGTGTAATATATCTCTTACAGGCGAGTCCATCGGATCCAGAGAATTTCCCATTTGTTCTTATCGGAAATAAGGTTGACGTGGATGGTGGAAACAGCCGAGTGGTATGACGTGCTTACCTTATTTTCCACTGTTCATGAATATTTCAAGCTGTAACATTAATGTCCAAAATACACTTTGACTTCATCACAGGTGTCAGAGAAAAAGGCTAAAGCATGGTGTGCTTCAAAGGGGAACATTCCCTACTTTGAGACCTCTGCTAAGGAAGGCACCAACGTGGAGGAAGCATTCCAATGCATTGCCAAGAATGCGTTGAAGAGCGGAGAAGAGGAAGAGCTGTAAGTTTCAAAACAATTCTTACTCCACACATCTTTTAAATCACGGGTTTGGTCTCAACATTCTGTCTTTTTTTTCTTTTTCTTTAGATACTTGCCAGACACAATCGATGTGGGGACAAGCAATCAACAGAGATCTACAGGTTGTGAATGCTGAAGAATTATCTCCCTGAAGAATGCTTTTGAGTTCAACAATGGGTTCTGGTCTCTCCTCCCATTACTTCTCTTCACCAACTTATCTCTTCTTAAGATATTAAATTACATGTTGTAAATTTGTTCTTTTGTGGGTAGAAGAACCCCTAAAAAACATATTGAATTGTTTAGCAAGTATTTGCGGGCTTTTACGTTATTTTGCATCTTGGGATCTCTTACATATTCTATCGTGTTGTGGGAAAGAGTTTTGAGAAGTATCAAAAGCTATGTTTGCCATTTTGTTTCGTCTGGTTTTTCGTGGACCAAAAGTCAGGTTGATCTACATAATGCGGTTATGAAAGTCAAGTAAAAAGTCTGTTAACTTAATCATAATCATCTTTTTCTTTTGTGCATCAAATCATAATCATTTTCTTTGCAAACAGTGTATAAGATAGATAGTCAAGTCCATTCATATCTGATCAAATTTCTACAACTTTTGTATGCCACATTCCCTCCAAATTCTAATAAAAAATAAGAAAGAAAAAGCTCACTGTTTGTTTGGTCCAATCTCAACCTCCGGATTCGAACTCGAGCTCTTGTTCTTAGGCTTACTCTTGGAGTCTCTCCACCTGAAATTACCGAAAAGCTCATCCATATCCTCAAGCATCCTCCCTTGCGTCTCCGGCAAGAAAGTGTAGAAGAAAACCCAAGCCACCGTCGCAATCCCTCCGAACAAGTAAAACGCTCCTCCGAAAGTCATCCCTTTCGACATCGGAAGAAACGTCATCCCGATCACACCGCTCGTCACTCTGTTCACCATCACCCCAAAACTCGACCCCTGTGATCTCAACCTCAACGGAAATATCTCCGAGCTGTAAACCCAAGTTATCGGTCCCGCTCCGATCGAAAACGTAGCTACGTAAGTCATCACCGTCGCGATGCTTAACACCACAGCCCACTTCACTTTCTTCTCCGTCTGGTCTATAATCGTCAGAGACGTTCCTAATGCCGCCAGAGAGACTACCATTCCTCCGACGCTTGTAAGAAGCAATGGCCGTCTTCCGACTCGGTCGAGGAGGAAAGTGGCGACTAGTATGAACGATGTCTTCACGACTCCTACCGCTACAGTCGCTAGAAGCTGCTGGTGATCGGTTTTGAGTCCGGCGGTTTTGAAGATCCGCGGTGAGAAGAGAACCACCGCGTCGATTCCGGAAGCTTGCTGGAAGAAATGGATTCCGATTGCGGCGATCATAACGCGACGGACGGCTGGAGTAGGACGGATTAGAAGCTCTCTCCAAACTCCTTCGCCATGGCTGTTCTTCCTCGACACCTGAAAGTGTGGAAATCGATGAATTTGGGACGGATTCGAAATTCAGTTTGTTTAAGAGACTGGTGTGTTTACCTGAACGACGTCGTCGTGGCAATCGGCGGGAATTCCGGCGGCTTCTTTGATGTCTTCGAGTCGGAGAGCGGCTTCGGCGGGTGAATTAGAGGTTTTGTCGAGGACGCGTTTGGCTTCTCCGAGACGGCCTTGCATAACGAGCCACCGTGGAGATTCCGGCATCGCGAGAACGCCGATCGCGAGTATCACGGAAGGTACGGCTCCGATTCCGAGCATGAATCTCCATCCCAGCTTCAGAGAAAAATTCGAGAAGGCGAGGTTCGATACATAGCCGAGCATTATTCCGGCATTGATGAACACCTGTACACGTCAGCATAACCGCTCTGCCACGTCAGATATAACTCTCTCTCTTTCTTTTCTTTTTCAATTTCATCCTCTCGTCTAAAAATCATGCACCAAACCTACCCAAAATATCTATATTTTGGCCAAATCATTTTAAAAATGATGAACGAAAAGTCAGCGATTTCCTAGTTCCTTACTTAAAAATCGATAGAAACAATTTAATTTATACTAGTTTATACTTAGAATATAAACATAGTTTTAGAAAAAAAATTATACACTGTTAACTATATACAAATATGGAAAATTAATCTCTTGGTTACACGTTAGATTTCCAAGAACGGCCGTCCAATTAGCGTCTAACTAATATTGTAATATGTATTAATTTGATTAATATATACCTCAGGCAAGGAAGTGAGGAAGCCGCGAGAAGAAGCCGGAGAGACTTCGGCGGTATAAACAGGTGCGATCATGAGGGCATAACCGACTCCGATTCCGGCGACAAACCTCCCGAACATGAGGAAAGCGTAGTTAGGGGCGAATCCCATGAGGAGAGCTCCGGCGAAGAATATAGCTCCGGCCAACACAATTGTGTAACGCCGACCAATCCAGTCGGATGTTTTGCCGGCGGCGAAAGAACCGATTAGCGAGTAAATGTTGAGGATTCCGGCCAGAATCCCGATTTGAAAATCACTAATCTCCAAATCTCTCTTGATATAAATCATTGCTCCACTCATCACTCCTATATCTGCAAATTAAAAAACATTTGATTAATTCATCATATCGTAAGTAATATGAATGTGTGTGTGTATACATTAGGGTTGGATTTTTCATTTTTTTTTTTTTTTTGCGTTGACCAAAAGAGAAAACTTACCATAACCAAGGAGGATGGAAGTCATGGAAGCTAAGATTGAACACGCGAATGCATACTTGTTCCTCTTTGGTTTCGCCGGCGGACCTAACTCCGGCACATGTTTGGTTGCCGGTACCGGCGACGGGACTGCTTGGTTTTCCGGCGTCAAACCTGTCATTTAGTGAGAGAGGGAGAGAGAGTATACTAACAACAACTTGTGGTAATGAGCTTGTGTCTTAAATAGACGTGTGTATTCACTATTCAGAGTCTCATGGAAAGGGCAAAATTGTCCGAGACAATGGGAACACTGCCTAAAGATATGCGTATCACTTACATTTGCGTGTTTCATTAGAGACAAAACAAAAATATCAGTAAGAGGAACGGCAACTAATGATACATAAATTTCATTTTTATATGTAATTATTTAGTAGTACAATTTTATATTGAAATTATTTGGATTTACTCTACCAAAAAGGACCACCACAATTAAAAATTTGGAGGGCTTAAAGGTAATCTCGTAAAATGCTACTTGTTGTCCATGTGAGCTTGTTGACCGTTGTTGTCGACTTGATCTTGAGGATTGAATGCATAAGACAGCTCAAATGATGTTATTTATTTCAATTTTAAATCGTTTTCCTTCTGTAACCTACTGGTCTGATATATATATATTATTATTTTTTTCTTAAACACCCAGCATAATAATATATCTATGTGAGATGATATATGCTAAGATATAATAATATATATACACCAATAGACGATAGCTTACACTTTACACTAAAGATTCGGATCAATGACATTGGATATAATATTTATCCAACCAACGCATCTGTGATTCTGTATTAGTTTCTAATTTTCCTTAAAAACATAATTGCCTTTTTTTCCTATAATCTCGTACGTGCGTAATCGCTTTCATGTTCCGGAAGTTTTAGGAGTCAAATCAAAACTCTAGTTTGAGATATTTTATGTTTTTACCATAACTTAGGAAATTAGTTTGCTGGTGTTATCATAACCTATCATGATTCTTATGTGTTTTGGTATTCACCGGCGTTTCATGTTCTGGAAGTTTTAGGTGTCAAATCAAAACTCTAGTTTAATTTGAGATATTTTATGTTTTTATCATAACTTAAAGAAATTCGTTTGCTGGTGTTCTCATGATTCTTATGTGTTTTGGTATTCATCAGCGTTTCTTATAAGTGAACTTGTCAATCAATGTTTGACATGCTTGAATCCTTGCACAAATAAGAACCATTCCGTCAATTAAAACCATTTCTCATTTGAACTATTTTGTTGTTTTTATGTACAAGGTGATGGGGGGCAAGACGACTCTCGACGCTATTTGTTCCATCAGATGCAAACTAGACACTCTCGAGACAGAAATTGCCATCTTTGGTGACAAAATAGATCAAACACCCTTGGTTATGTCTATTTTAGATGAAGCAAAATCAAAGCTCAAGTCGCAGCTCGAGACTCTAGAAAGAAAAGTGAGAGCAACGTGCAAGGAGTTAGGACTATCTGATCCAGAAAAGCTAGCACTGCTCCAGCCATACACTTGACTTCCTTCTGCCTCAGCTTTAGCAAATGATGATCATGTTGGAGTTCATGTTCTTGCTCCGTCTCTTCCTCGACGACCAAACTTCAAATGGACTCAAGCGCTAGAAGAAGATTTCCAGGCCCGTCTTAATAATATTGATGACCTTACACAAAATATGAAATATGTACCTTTTATTTATATCATAAAAATATAACATTTTTAAACATTAATGATTATGTGCAGATCGCATTCGTATACGTTTTTAGTATCATTATTCATTCGTGCAAGGTTTGAACATGACGTTTTGGACATATTTTTATTCCAAGATCAATTTCAAGCATGTGATTTACATTTCTACATTTTATTACTCAAGTTAGAAACTCCAAAACTCTCATAATTAATAACTCCTTACACAAACCGAAAAATCTCAATGACAAACACTTTCTCGTCATGAATATTAATTACAAATTCATTCTACAAACAAAATATTGATACATGCTTTGGACTTTTACATTGGGCGATATATAGTTTTTTCTCATGTTTGATAGATTTATTATGGAGAAACAACTCATGAGGCATTGGGAACCATCTGGAGAAGGACTTAGGTGTGTCTTTTCTTTTCTGCAAAACTGCAATTAAAGAATCAATCAACATATTTAAGCCTAGAAGAGAAAGATTGATTATACGTTATTTTATTCATAGTCAATTACATATAAGATAATATTGTATTTTGCCCATAACTCATTTTTATAAAATCTCAATCTTTCTCTTGAAAAGTAAAAATCTAAAAGGATGACAAAAAAAAAGTAAAAATCTAAAAAACTTCGAGAAGATAGTCTACAACAAAGCTAAAGACGAAGTGATCATTTTTTCATTTTTTTCTTCCATAAAAACTCATACGTTTGATCAAAACCACCGACTCCATAGTGAAATTAGAGACGAATTGGATATAATTGGTTATGCAAAACACTTTGCATTTGTAAAAATTTCAAATGTCCAACTTTTCCAATTTTAGAACGATCTATTTAGGATGAGAGAAAAATACTTGAGCAAAAACAAAATGAAGCTACCAAATAAGAGAAGCAAAACGTAACAAAAGAGATACTAAATTGGAAACCTCTTCGAAAGTATGTGTTATGTCTCTTTCTTAAATTTGCAAGATGAAGTTTATGTAGTCAAAAGTGGAAGTTAGGACTCTAGGAGGGAATATAGTTTTAGAGAAAGAAAAATGTGAAGTGCATACATTATTGGCGCTAATAGAGTGTAGAAAAACAAATTAATATGGATAAAAGACATAAAAAGTTTTTATGGACTGAGAAATATTAGTTTGTCAAAATATTGTGTGGAAAGTAATGACATGGTAAAAATAAGTTAATGTGTATTAGTGTTTCGGTTTTACTGGTTTTTGATTTAATATTTTTTATGATGTGTTATCTTTTAAAAGCACAAAAATCTAATAAACCGTAAATATGTGATATTTTAGAATGCCAAAATAAGTTTAGATTATGAGCCCATTTTGTTAATCATATAGATATATATATATATATATATATATACACGGACCTTACATATTTATCTATATAGATAATAATAGATTAAGGTTTTGCTGTAAAAAAAAAAATAGATCAAAGCTTTTTTAATAAAAAATTTAAAACATAAAAAAAAAAAAATCTGGTCGTTGGACGACCTAGGGCGGTCGCCCCTCTCACCATCGGTAAGAGTCTCTCACCATCGGTAAGAGTCGGGACTGCGTGAGTTTCCCGAATGACCTTACTGTGAGGTTGAGACAGAGCTTACCCAACAAATACAATGAGAGTACTTCCATCAACGCATGAAAATATGATTTTTGTTTTAATCTAAAATAAAGGTAAATACGAATGGTACATAGCGCATCTTCTTTTGTTCACATCCTTCCAATGATGACTACTCAAGTACGTTTGCATGTATTCACGTATAAGATCAGAAAATAAACTATTTATGCATAATTTGTTGATTTAAATAAGAACCGCGCGCCACCTCTCCTAAGTCCTAATTAAATATCCCAACGGTTAAGATAATTAATACTCCATTTTGTTCACAACTGAAATTAATATGATTAATCTAAACGAAAGAGTTTCCAGTCTTCTGATATGTGTCTATTATTGAAATGTATATATTAACAAAGGTTCTTAGAGAAGCCGGGTCAACACACACAACAGTCCAAGACCACATGTCTTGATTCTTGAAGATGATTAGAGGTAAATCAATCACCCTAACAATAACCCATGTTCTAAAAATCGGTCGTGACGGCAGCAGATTTTGGCGATTTATAGGTAATCCGTTCAATAAATTAGGTGTTCGATTAATCTCTGCCTAGACCAATTAATCCCGTTTAAGCCGATTAATTTATGCCTAGACAGACTCCTAGCCTAGTTTTTTTTTTTTTATAAAAAATTAATAATTTAGTTGGTTCTAAAATTTGATAAGTCCAACTTATGTTTATATTTTTAATGAAGATCATAATGTATTGGACATAATATTTGTTTTCATGTATTTTATCCAATCTTGATCACAATATTATATTGAAACTATAAATTATAATTGATTAACATGTTAAAAAGACATTAAAAAGGTCAAACACTAATCTCCGATTAATCCCCAATTTTTTCGTTCGCTAGATCCAACTCAACCGCCCGACTAGCGTCTAGCAATTTTTTGAACATTTGACAATAACATTAAAAGATTCCTGCAAAAATTTGTAATATAATATATTCATATATGATATTTATTATGGATATCGTTGTAGAGAAAGTCGTTGGCTTACGAAAGCAATCGCTGTTGTGAAGACTATGAATTATCAAAACAACTTGCTTCTACTTGTAGACTCTTTTAGTCTTATAACTACAAGAAAATAAAAACCAAGTAATTATCAAAACCATTTCGTCTTCTTGAGGTGTCAAATTGAAACCTGTCTAATCTAATTCTAGATTTCCAGGAGCGTTTTTGTTTGCTGGTTAAGACCGTTCAGCTAAATCTATTTCTTTGAATTGTAACTATATATGTTTCCCAATCTCTTCATCCCTGTCCGACAGTGAACTTTGGCATATGGGATTCGACTCCAGTCCCCCACATGCACGGGATTTAAAAAATATGGTAGGTCCGACAAAAATAAAAAATTCTGAATTCCTAAACTTTAGGAGTAATATATGACATACATCATGCGTGGTGATCTTAAATGTATGAAATAAATAAATGCATCTATAGACTTGAGAGGCCAAATACATAAGAGAGCCATTTGATTTCTTCCGGATGACATCATGAGTTTCTTCACTTTCTATAATGTTTAGTCAAATGCTTGCTTTTATCCACTTTACTTTGCTTCAGTACTCAAAATAGAGTTTTCCTTCATAAATCGTGGTTCTCACTATGATGCTTATGGTTATAGTATATATGTTTCATGTTATGGTAATTAAACAATTTTATTTAACCCTTGTGAACAACGTACGTTTTTTTTTTGTATTTAACTAAACAAAAACAACGTACGTTTTTCAATGTTACCTAATTGTTTTAGTGTGTGTATATGTGTGTGTGTGTTTTATTTTGTCAAAAGGGATAATTATTTTTCAATATTACAATTATCATATTAGAAAGAAAAAAAATTGCAATAATTGAAGAAGCAGCAAAATGGTGAAGTGGGCCAAGTTTTAGCAGAAAAGGCAGCCATCATAGGTGGCCATAACATTGTGCAGCTCGGAAATTTGGACTCTCATATGATATGATTTGACCCCCCCACTTTCTCATTTCCAATGTGATTTTACACGCATATATGTTCGTGAAATGTGAACTATTAATTTGATATATCACATAGTCATATATATCTCTTACTCATCATATCACTAAAATAAACTTTTTTGGAACAGCTATATCTCTAAAAGAAAGGCGAGCAACGGAAGATAACAATTTCTTTGGTATCAATTAATGTATCAGAGTCACAGAGACATCATATAATCTTATCTATTATCTAATGCATCACATATAAACAAATAATAAGAAAGTGTCGTTATTCAAAATTCGTTGACTCCAAAGTTGACCCCCAAAAGTAATATCTATGCAGTTGAGTTGGACCATGACTCAATAAGACAATAATTTATTTGTTTAAAAATTAGAGAACTCTAAAAGACAATTACTTTTTCGTCAACAAAAGAATCAAGTACATTGGACATTTGGACGATATTATTACATGTCCAGCGTATAACAAACAATATGTACATATATGATATATATGAAAAGAAGAAATTAAAATGAGCTGCCAAAAAAGAAGAAGAAGAAATTAAAATGAGCTAATCACGATCTCATTTGGATTTACCGTTTACGTTAATTTGGGTTACTGATTAATTGAGTGTAGACATGTATAGGTATGGATGGTCATTATTAAGCCTCGGTGTGGAGAGTCCACATAATCTTCTATACTATACAAAAGTCCACCACGTGCTTTTGAATTTCTATATGCTTCTCCTTCTCTTTTATTTGAAAAGTATATGTGTATATTTATTACGTTTTGAATATGTTATATCTCTTATGATGACGAGACAACAAAAGATACTTGTTAGACAACGGAATACAAGTATGTAGATAAACTATAACCAAATAGAAAAAACGATATTTGTTGAAAAAAGAGAAGAACAACAAAACAAAAAACAACTAGTTAGACAAAGGAAAATAGTATATACTGTTATAAAAGGTAATATAATTTATCGTAAAGATAAATATTAATAAAGACAAAAATATTATATCCGGTGGGATAGTGGGACACTGATATCAGAAGGAAGAAAAGGGAAAAATGTTATTGATCGAAGGTGTGTTTACAATCGAACGAATTCGTTCGTTTATATAGAGAAAATTTTAAGTTACTGTGCGTTGCATAGTGACGGTGGGCTCCACACATAATATTATTTATATAAAACTTTTACCAAACTTTCGCCTAATTGTAGACTTTCGTAACACTCCCCCTTGGAGACCAGTGTCACTATTTGCGTTATGTCTTTGTTGCCTCGTTAAAAACCAAACCCGGTGGGAAAAACCATAGGAAGGTAAAAAGAGTACAACCACACAAGCTCCCCCTCGAATGACCAGGATGTCATCTTATAAATCTCTTTGATGACGCATCCCAATGTTATGGATATGTTTCTTGAACATAGTGGTGGGTAATGATTTTGTGAAGAGATCCGCTGCATTTTCACATGATTGGACATATCTCACTTCAATTTCTTTATTCTTCTCGAGTTCTTGAGTGTATGAGAAGAACTTCGGAGGGATATGTTTGGTTCTATCACTTTTGATATATCTTTCTTTTGTCTGAGCAACACATGCAGCGTTGTCTTCATATAATATAGTTGGCTCTGTATCTACGCGAATTCCACTGCTTGATAGGATGTGGTGACTAATTGATCTCAGCCACACATATTCTCTACTTGCTTCATGGAGTGCGATGATTTCAGCATGATTTGAAGAAGTGGCCACAAGCGTCTGCTTCTGGGAACGCCAAGATATTGCAGTGCCTCCGATTGTGAACACATACCCTGTTTGTGATCGGGCTTTATGTGGATCCGATAAATATCCTGCATCTGCAAAACCGATCATTTGACTTTTTGAATGTTTATGATAAAACAAACCTAGATCAATAGTCCCTTGAAGATAACGAAAGACATGTTTAATCCCATTCCAATGCCTTTTTGTAGGGGACGAGCTGAATCTTGCCAAAAGATTAACAGCAAATGATATATCAGGTCTTGTACAATTTGCCAAATACATAAGGGCTCCAATTGCACTTAGATATGGTACTTCAGGACCAAGTATCTCTTCATTTTCCTCATGTGGTCGGAATGGGTCATTCTCAACCTTAAGTGATCTAACGACCATAGGGGTACTTAGAGGAGTTGCCTTATCCATATTAAAGCGTTTTAACACTCTTTTGGTATATGTGGATTGATGCACAAATATACCATTTTGAGAATGCTCAATTTGTAAGCCAAGACAATACTTTGTCTGTCCGAGATCTTTCATCTCAAATTCTCCTTTTAAATATTCGGATGCTTTTTGTATCTCCCCTTGAGTTCCGATAATGTTTAGATCATCAACATATACCGCGATAATTACAAATCCGGATGTTGTTTTCTTGATGAAAACACATGGGCATATAGGATTATTCACATATCCTTCTTTTGTTAAATGCTCACTGAGACGATTGTACCACATACGTCCAGATTGCTTTAGCCCATATAATGATCTCTGCAACTTTATTGCACATAATTCTTTGGGTTTAGATTTCAATGCTTCTGGCATTTTAAACCCATCGGGAATTCTCATATAGATATCAGTATCTAATGATCCATATAGATATGCTGTAACGACATCCATGAGACGCATCTCTAGATTCTCGTCAGCCGCTAGACTCATTAAGAATCTAAACGTGATTGCATCCATAACAGGAGAATACGTTTCCTCGTAATCAATCCCGGGTCTTTGAGAAAAACCTTGAGCCACGAGGCGAGCTTTGTATCTCATAATTTCATTTTTCTCATTTCGTTTTCTAACGAAAACCCATTTGTATCCGACTGGTCTCACATCTTTAGGTGTGAGTATAATAGGCCCGAATACATCTCGTTTATTAAGCGAATCAAGTTCGACTTGTATAGCATCTTTCCATTTCAACCAGTCTTGCCTCATTTGGCATTCATATACAGACCTTGGTTCTGGATCTTCGTTTTCATCGTCTATTTCTTTAGACACTAAGTATGAGAAAACGTCATCAACATCATCCATTTCATTTCGATTCCATATCTTTCCATTATGGATGTAGTTGATGGAAATTTCATGATTTCCTTCAGGTTCATGATGCTCTATATTATCATTAGTCTCATGATTTGCTTCTTCCAAAATACTTTCTGCTATTTTGGGAATATCATGCTTTTCAGCTTCCTTTCGTTTTCTAGGATTTTTATCCTTAGAACCAACAGGTCTACCACGCTTTAAACGTGTTCTTGACTCATGTGTATCATCTGCTCTTTCACTTTCTCGTGGTATTTCAATACGAGCAGGGGCATTTGCAGCTGGTATATGTGATTTAGTTACTGTTTTAGTATCTGCAAATGCATCAGGTAGCTGATTTGCTATACTCTGTAGATGCATGATTCGTTGAACTTCTAGTTCCGACTGTTTAGTAGGAGGATCAAGGTGCAACAAGGTTGGCACATTCCATTTGATATCCTTCTCTACTTGTTTGTTTTCTCCCCCTAGAACCGGGAATACTTTCTCATCAAAATGAGAATCGGCAAAACGTGCCGTAAAGACGTCACCAGTCTGTGGTTCTAGGTATCGTATAATTGATGGAGAATCACATCCAATATATATTCCCAACCTTCTTTGTGGCCCCATCTTTGTACGTTGTGGTGGTGCTACAGGCACATAAACCGCACAACCAAAAATTCTTAGATGGGAAATATTTGGTTCTCGACCAAATGCTAACTGTAGTGGGGAATACTTATGGTACGCACTTGGTCTTATCCGAATGAGTGCTTCTGCATGCAAAATAGCATGTCCCCATACAGAGGTTGGAAGTTTTGATCTCATGATCAATGGTCTTGCAATCAGTTGCAGACGCTTAATTAATGATTCAGCCAAACCATTTTGTGTATGAACATGTGCCACAGAATGTTCAACTTCGATTCCCATTACCATGCAATAATCATTGAATGCTTGGGATGTGAATTCACCAGCGTTGTCTAGTCTAACTCTTTTAATGGGATAATCAGAAAACTGAGCCTTTAGTTTGATTATTTGAGTTAAGAATCTCGCAAATGCCATATTTCGAGATGACAATAGACAAACATGTGACCATCTGCTGGATGCGTCAATTATTACCATAAAATAGTGGAATGGTCCACATGGTGGATGTATTGGTCCACAAATATCCCCTTGAATTCGTTCAAGGAATTTTGGTGATTCATTATTGATTTTGGTTGGCGATGGCATTATGATCAATTTTCCTAGAGAGCATGCAGCACATGTCATTTTACTTCTCTGATAAATCTCATGGATTTTCATCGAATGACCATGTGAGCTCTCTATGATTTTACGCATCATTGTGGTGCCTGGGTGACCGAGGCGATCATGCCATAATATTAAATCCTCAGGATTTCGTTTCATCACAAGATGCGATTCTATTGCATCTATGTAAGTATGATGCAAACCAGAAGGGAGTTCTGGGAACTTTTCCAATATAACCCTTTTTCCCAATTTATCAGAAGTTATGTACATATACTTCTTTTCATCCTCAGTTGCAGACTGAGTTTCATATCCTTGAAGGTATATGTCTTTGAAACTCAACAAATTCCTTTTAGAATTTGGAGAATACAAGGCGTTATTTATGGAAAATATTGTTCCATTAGGCAACATAAAGTTGGCTTTGCCTGTTCCCTCAATCAAGTCTGTAGGACCCGATATTGTGTCAACAATCATTTTTGTTGGTTTTAATACAGAGAAAAATCTCTTGTGTCTCAGAATAGTGTGCGTTGTTCCACTATCTGGTATACAAATTTCTCGAATATTTTCCTTAGATATCGTTCCATTCGTATTGTGGTCCATTTCTGTAATCAACATAAACATCAATCAAGAAAATGAAAATTTCATTCATAGAAAACAAAACATACAATAATTATACATTAGAATGTTTAAAAACAACATTTATTCATTTTAAAAACTGAAAAGTAATAATTATACATGGCATTACTCGAGACTATTCAGTAGTCTTACTACAAGCATTTCAGTTATCCGCAAGAGCGGTCTCGTCGAAATCATTTGCAAAGTCGAGGGAGTCGAGGTACGATGTACCCTCAAAGTGTTCCATGAGGTTCACTTCCTTCTCTTTTCCTTTAATCGACTCTTGGTACAACTTACAAAGATGTGGTGGGGTTCGGCATGCCTTGAACCAATGTCCTTTGGACCCACATCTGTAACATATATACTCACGCATCTGGGTGGTATTCACTTGGGTTTCTTTCCCCTTTGAAATATGTTCAGGTCGAACCCATTTGTATGAGTTCCTCCCTTGTGGGTTGTAAGTTCTACCTCGTCCGCGATTGAATCGACGGCCACGACCCTGATAGGTTTGACTTTTTCTCTCGGGATCCCTTACATTTGCGGCATTCACTTCAGGGAATGCTCTGGTTCCCGTAGGTCGAGAGTTGTGGTTTTTTATGAGAAGTTCACAATTCTTTTCCGCTAATATGAGAGTCACAATTAGCTCAGAGAACCTTTTGTATCCGCGACTTCTATAAAGTTCTTGCAGGATACGGTGTTCTTTATGAAAAGTGAGGTAAGTCTTCTCGAGCATCTCTGCTTCGGAGACAGGCTTACCACAAAATTTCAATTGTGAGACTATTCTCAAAATAGCGGAATTATATTCATCCACTTTCTCAAAATCCTGAAATCTCAGGTTTTTCCACTCCTCTAAGGCATGAGGGAGAGTTATTTCCCTCTGGTTGTCAAACCTTTCCTTTAGAGCTTGCCACAGCTCTGCTGGGTCTTTTATGCCCGCATAATCATGCGTCACGTTCTCATCTAGATGTTTTCTTAAGAAAATTATCGATTTTGCCTTATCTTCGGCAGGAGAGTTGTTTCCTTCTTTTATTGTGTCGGATAATTTTTTCGACTCTAGATGGAGTTCCACATCGGTGGTCCATGCTATGTAGTTCGCTCCAGTAATTTTGAGAGCTGGGATCTTAAGATTTTCAACGCTTGCCATTTTTGATTTCTAAAAATAAAATCATAAAAATATTATTAGTAATTTTATTAGAAACCGTTTACATGAATAACAAAAGCAATTACAAGAAAAAATAGTGCATAGGAAACTAGCACAACAGTTGGGGTAAACTCTTCGGGACTAACTACTCCCACGAAGAGACCATAAATAGAAGCAAAAATTACAATTGAACTTAAAAGCAATAACAAGCTAATTATTTTTCGAAACATTTTTCTTACAAAAGAAATCTAAGAAAAAATATTTGAGAAAGATTTGAGAGGAGATGAAATGTTTGTGTGAAGAAAAATGAGTGAAAGATAAGTATATTTATAGATTGAAAATACTGTTCATAGCCGTTAGAAAAAGGAGAAGAATTTTGAAATTTTTTCTTTGTGACCGTTGGAATCAAAGAAAATCGATCTAGAAATTTTTATAATTAATCAGTTAAATTTACCAAATTTCAGGTACAAGGTTTATATACAGGCGGCCGAGCCTCCTTATATAATAACCATAACAAAAAAAATAATTTACCAAATTTTAGGTACAAGGTTTATATACAGGCGGCCGAGCCTCCTTATATAATAACCATAACAAAAAAAAATAATTTACCAAATTTTAGGTACAAGGTTTATATACAGGCGGCCGAGCCTCCTTATATAATAACCATAAAAAATAAATAATTAACGGTAATATTATGGTGATAGAATCATCCACATTTAAACAGTAAATAAAATAAACGAGTAAATAAATATATGGTGACAGAGTCATCCATATAAGCATAATAAATAAACGAGGCGACAAACCGGCCATTATAATATTAAATGAATAATGGTGTGTTTAAACAACCACTACAAAATAATAAATTATTATAGATGCGGCATAACGTCCGTTATAGTAGGGTATATATTATGAATATATATTTAGCTATAGTGAAGAGTGATCGTGCTGATAACGTGTTATAAAAGGTAATATAATTTATCGTAAAGATAAATATTAATAAAGACAAAAATATTATATCCGGTGGGATAGTGGGACACTGATATCAGAAAGAAGAGAAGGGAAAGATGTTATTGATCGAAGGTGTGTTTACAATCGAACGAATTCGTTCGTTTATATAGAGAAAATTTTAAATTACTGTGCATTGCATAGTGACGATGGGCTTCACACATAATATTATTTATATAAAATTTTTACCAAACTTTCGCCTAATTGTATACTTTCTTAACATATACAACATATTTGCTATCCAATCTTTGAGTATTTTGGGGGTGGAAACAACTGGTAGTTCATATTATAATTAATTATATGAATTACGTGGGAATTCAAATTGAAAGATAGGGACTATATATATATAAATAGATGTAAACTATATGGATTCCACAGCTGTACATATACCATCCAAGTTCCTGACAACTTAAGATGCTCTGAAAACCAGTAATAATATAATTCATAAGAGATTTTTAAGAATTTGCTAATATACTCTTAAATATCATGGGATGATATAGCTAGGCGAGAGCAGACGTCCTGCAATATTAACAAACAAAAAAAATGTTTAAACAAACGCATTATATCCAGAGCCGTTCCTAGCATTTCATAGACCCTAAACCACTAAAAAATATTCTAATTGAAATAAATATTTAGTGCCATTGTAATTCAAATAAAAGTTTTAATACTCACTTTTAGTTCAAATAACAGTTTAATATATCATATTAACATTATTTTGATTACTATAATTATATTTTGTATTACACACCTTTTAAAGAAAATGAAATTTAATCTTTTGTTTTTTTCTAAACATATAAACATATGTGTAAAAGAGTCTTACCGATACAACATTTTTTAATTGATAAAACATTTTGAATTTACAAAAAAAAACATTTTGGTTTGATTTTTTTTGTGATGTTTTAGAATAGATTACGATGAGCTTCTACATATAGAGTCTATTTATAAGGAAATTGTAAGTAAATGTCTTTTAATTAATTAAAAGTTAAGCAAAATGAGATATTGCATAAATTAAAAAAAAGAAAAGTATAAAAAACGAAGTGTTTTAAATGTGTTGAATTTGATCTATGTATAAACTTTAGGAGATGTTTATCACTATAACTAAATTTCAATTTCAAAATAGAGTCCATGTTGATTGTAGAAATCACACAAAGATAAAAAGAATTGAAAGATCGATCGGGATTTCGTTTTTATTAAATCGAACTCGTCGGAGTTTACAAACACATTCTTAAATCGATAATGAGGTCGAGATCGGGTTTCGAGCTCTCACTTTCTCTCTCTAAAAATGTATTGTGAATTTTTTCTCTCATTTTTTTAATGTCGTCGAGCTCTCGTTATTTATAGGCTCTCTCGGCGGCTAAACCTTTCCCCGAATCTGGGAAAAGTTCTGTGAATTCCGGATTAGAAAATTAGTTAATCTTCACTTTCCGTGTTTTCAGAAAGTAAGATACGCTTTATGCTTTTCTCCGCGAATCCCGAAGGTTGATACGGACGAGCTCGGTATGCCGCGATTCGGCATTTGCTTGTTATCTTTCCCTTTACCGATCTCGAACCATCTTTGATCGGGATCAACTGGACCGATCTTGGTTCGGGATGAGGACTTGATTCTTCGTTTAAAACTGATAATGCCGAGTTCGGCTTTTATCGAGCTCGGTGGTTTGTTGTTTCACGAACTTTCTAACCGATCTTGAACCGTCGTCGACCGGGATTAATTCACCGATCTCGGTTCAAACTCGTCGTTCTGAGCCGTTCACAATGAGTTCAATATTCCTTCGGATTTTTATCGAACTGGCATTCTTACCGAACTTGTATTCTTACCGAACCAGTCAGAGTCCGAGTCCTTCGTGGACCTTTCTTTCGAGATCGGAGGTCGGCAACCGTTTCGTGGTCTCTTTCTCCTTCTGATTCGAACCGTCGTCAACCGGATCAATTGAACCGGTCTCGGTTCAAACCGGACTAAACCGGGGAGTGCTAAACTCACCACCAACCGCCCCAAAAACAATTTATATAATAAAGGCTCATAGGCGAATGTTTACTTTTATTTAACGTGGGCACGGCCTTGATTATGTATATCAAATTTGCAATTCGTTTGTTTTGTTATGGTGATCGAATATTTAAGAAATTAGATCCGTCGTAAATTACATATTTGTATAGTATATATAAAGAAATACACATCACAGAGTGCTCGTGTCTACTCATTAGATATTATTGATGTAAATTCGATACTTCCGATTTGGATCTCTGAACCGTTTTAGATATTTAGGCTATTGGAAAAAGAAAAAAAAAATTGCACATATGAACCCGAATTTCGACCAAATAAAAATACCAATAAAAGGAGAAATTGTCCACGTTGAATATAAAGCAAATGGTGTCACGTCGGCAATCAATCACAATTCACAATATATAGGGGATTCGTTGGGCCACGACTTAAATAAAAACAAAACAAATGTTACAATCACTTGGAAACATACCTCAAATTCATAAAAGGTACTCTTTGTGGCTTAGAACTCAATATCCAAGATTACCACAAAGACTTTTCTTTCCCACCGTTTTTTATTTCCTATAATAGCATTATTTTTTTATAGTTTCTTGTTTATGGTTTTCATAAGCGATTAAAATTCTTTACGCGCGGCACGATAAAAATGATTTTAGTGGTTGAATAGAATGCAATATAGTCAGACAGAATACTACATAGAGTTTCGTAACATTTTCGCCGATATAACGAAAAACTTATGGGTTAGAACTATTTTTAAGAAAATGAAAATCATAAGAACAAATAGAAAAGCTTAATGTTATGTTTTCCACTGAAAAACTGAAAAACTTCTTGTCAATTTGTTTTTCTTCCTATTTAAAAATTGATAAAACAGTTCGTACGGTTAATGATGATAACATTTCCTTACAAAATGATTCTATTTATTTAATCTTTTAAGAAATCTCCAATCTCCCTTTATATATTTATTTATTAACATGCACAAAATTATCCAGTATATTCTCAAATTATGATGAGAAAATAACATTGATGCAGTGATCTCTGTAGAATAAAGAGGGAGAAAATCATCATGCTGTAAGTGAGCGAGGCAACGTTTTTCGATTCAAAGGCGATTGATTGAGACCAAAATTATGTATATTTGTTTTCATTGATATTGAATATGTATAAATATATAAAATCCAAAGGCAACGAGAATATATGTATATATCTATAGGAAATATCTTTTTTTTTTTCCCTTTAAATGTGAATATATATGGGAAATGTGAATATAGCTACTATATACTACATGAGCAGGCATGTGACATGTGCTGTGGAAAGGTCCTAAACTAGAGATGGGTGGATTTGTGGACCAGTTAAAGTTAGTGTTGCTTTGTCCAATATATACGTAGACAAACATTTTTAAAAGTTATTATATTTAGTTTTTTTTTGTGAGATTCAACATGACATAAATCAGGTAATCATGTGTATGCATGTTTGTTCGACTCTCATCATTGTGAACTAATGATTGTATTCTAAGTGGCTACAGATCATTTCTAATTTGATCCATGTGTATTGGGTGAATTATATATATATATATATATATATATATATATATCGGTCCCTGCTATCAGAAACTGAATAAAAGAATCAGTTGTGATTATTTTGTTTAAAATCATTGGAGAATAAGCACAAACTAATCACTTTTAGGTCTTTTTGGTATGATTGAGCATGCATTCTTCAAAAAGTTATGTATATTGTAATCTTTTGTGGATATATATAAATGTAGGGATATATATATATTACAAAGTCGGTATATACATTGAATATGTGATAAGTAAAGCACAATTTTCACGCGACTCCTATGCATGAAATACAAACTAAATCATAGAATCGAGGTTAGAAGGACTCTGTGGGGTGTTATCCCATTTTCATCTGGGTTCGATCCGCCCTGGAAATAAGAACATATTCATGTGGGAAGTCTGTTCCTGAGCTTCGGTCCAGACAGTTTACTTGGTAGTCCGGTAACATGCGATCCGATTACCTCTGACATTAGTCGGAAAGCATTCCAAACTCGGGATAGGCAGTGTGGTAGTCCTTCGGGGAGAAGTCCACTCTGTAGCACCTCGGTGCGTTCCTACCGAAGCTGACCGGATCAGCCAATAGGGTATATCAAAAAAGAAAAAAAGTAATTATCTTTTAGGGTAAAAGTTTTATTCTAAAACCAGTTACAAAAAAAAAAGTTTTATTTTGCTATAAAAAGGAAAATAAGAAAAATTATTTAACCATTTTATTGATGGGCCTTTAGGCCCAAATATATAGCTCGAAAAGTTTGCTCTCTCCCTCGGCCCCCCTCTCTCTCTGGCCTCTGCTCTGTAACAGCGCGTGGCGTCACGCTCCGCTTAGGGTGACTTCGTGCTGAAATGTCCCGAGTGTATGTCTGAAGCTTGACATGAGGTGCTTAAAAGACGGGTTTTTGCATCACGCTCGCTCCATTAAAACTGGTTTAACCTTGACAGCAATCTCCTCGAACCAAATCGTTAATCTCTACTCAAGAAACGGTTTATTGCAGGAAGCTCGGAATGTGTTCGACGAAATGCCTGAGAGAAACGTTTACTCGTGGAACGCTGTGATCTCTGCCTACGTAAAGTTCAACAATTTGAAGGAAGCGCGTGAACTGTTCAAAACGGCCACTTCTGAACGAGATTTGATTACGTATAACACTTTGCTTTCAGGGTTAGTCAAAACTGATGGGTGTGAGAGTGAAGCCATTGAGATGTTTGGTGAGATGCAGAGGAAGGAGGAGGATGGGATTTGGGTAGACGATTTCACTGTCACTACTATGCTAAAGCTTTCTGCCAAGCTATACAATGTGGTTTTTGGTGAGCAGTTGCACGGCATTATGGTGAAAACCGGGAATGATGCAACTAAGTTTGCCTTGAGCTCTCTCATTCACATGTATTCAAAATGTGGGAAGTTTAAGGAGGTTTGTAATGTCTTCAACGGGTCGTGTGTTGAGTTTGTTGATGGCGTGGCTAAGAACGCTATGATTGCAGCATATTGCAGAGAAGGTGACATTGAAAGAGCGTTGAGTATATTCTGGAGAAATCCAGAACTGAATGATACAATTTCGTGGAATACATTGATATCAGGATATGCACAGAATGGATATGAAGAAGAAGCTTTGAAGATGGCTGTTAGTATGGAGGAAAGTGGGTTGAAATGGGAAGAATACACTATGGCGACTGTACTAAATGTTCTGAGTAGTTTAAAGAGCCTAAAGATTGGAAAGGAAGTACATGCTCGGGTATTGAAGAATGGATCATATTCTAATAAATTTATAAGCAGTGGAATTGTTGATCTTTACTGTAAGTGTGGAAATATGAAGTATGCGGAGTCTGTCCATTTGTTATATGGTATTGGCAACTTGTATTCAACTTCTTCAATGATCGTGGGGTACTCGTCTTGGGGCAAGATGGTGGAAGCGAAAAGATTGTTTGATTCTTTGTTTGAAAAGAATCTAATGGTCTGGACTGCGATGTTCTTGGGATATCTCAATTTACGGCAACCTGATTCTGTGCTTGAACTTGCACGTGACTTTATAGCGAAGGAGACCAAAATTCCTGATTCTTTGGTCATGGTTAGCATCCTTGGTGCATGCTCTTTACAAGCTTCTATGGAACCGGGGAAGGAGATTCACGGTCACAGCCTGAGAACAGACATTTTAATGGATAAAAAACTTGTTACTGCATTTGTTGACATGTATTCAAAATGTGGAAATGTTGAGTATGCTGAAAAGGTCTTTGACAGTAGCTTCGAGAGAGATACAGTAATGTACAACGCCATGATAGGTGGTTGTGCTCATCACGGCCATGAAACAAAAGCTTTCCAGCTCTTTGAAGACATGACTGAAGGTGGATTCAAGCCTGATGAAATTACGTTTATGGCCCTCCTATCAGCTTGTCGTCACCGTGGCTTAGTTCCAGCGGGTGAGAAATACTTCAAGTCGATGATAGAGGTTTACAACATATGCCCCGAGGTTGGTCACTATACCTGCATGATTGATTTGTATGGAAAGGCCAATAGGTTGGACAAAGCCATAGAACTTATGGAAGGTATTGATCAAGTTGAAGAAGATGCTGTTATGCTTGGAGCGTTTTTAAATGCTTGTAACTGGAATAAGAATACAGAGCTTGTGAAGGAAGTGGAAGAGAAACTGTTAGTCATTGAAGGATCTAACGGGTCTCGTTATATTCAACTAGCTAACGCTTATGCCTCGTCTGGTAGATGGGATGAGATGAGACGGGTACGGAATCTTATGAGAGGAAAGGAGCTGGAAAATTTTTTTGGGTGCAGCTGGGCATATATCGATAATCAAGTTCATATGTTTACTTCCTCTGATATTTCCCATTTTAAAACAGAAGCTATATATTCTATGCTACATCTTGCGATCGAGGATTTGTCTGAAATTGCTGAAATCACGATTTAAGAGAGAGAGGTATATCTGTACATTATTATAGAATACCCACATGATCCAAGGCTGATGATCTCTGTCTTTGTGCTTTAAGGGATTCCTCTGCTTTTTACTGTCAGCAATGTAGTTTCACTGATTTTTTGGGTACTTAGATTCTATTTCACAGTTAGCTTTCTCAATGTTCTTATAATCAGTGATTGTTTGGTCATCACTGTTTTGAGTGTCAACTTTTTTGCTGACTTTTACTCGACATTCTTTTACTTGCCTCTGTTGGCTATTCTTTTACTTCAATATGACAGTTATTGCAAAAAGCTAAAGTTTTCTACTCCAAATGGTTGTTTAAAACTTCCTCCATTGTAGGAAGGGCCTCTTAAGTCTTAACTTAGCTCAACCAGACGACAAGGCCATGTGAGTACCGATGAATTTCTGGTCTCTCTCATCATCTCTGAACATGTTTTAGAGTTGAAGTGAACTGTTTACTGTATGTTTCCTTTCTGCAATCACTCTTACTTTTTTTTTTAATTATTGTGAAGTAGGCCGGGAAGAAACCAAGCAACACCAACACAAGGCAGTTAAGACAACAACAACTGAAACAACATCAAACCAACACAGAACAACAACGGCAATAGAAACGAGTACAAGAAGTCAAGAACCATGGACTCATGAAGAAAATCAAAACACAAAGCGAAAAACCTTCCAAAAGAAAACCTGTCCTAGCAAGTTGCAGCAGGTAAACCACACTTCTCCGGGAGTTTTGCAGCGAGGCCAAAGTCGATTCCACTGACAAAGGGATTGGTTTTCTCCTTGCAGAGACAGTGGAAGTTGGCCTTGGACAGGGCAGTGCAGCAAGGGCCCAAGGGATCAATTGCGGTGGTCAACGGGTTCTTAGTCTGCACATAAGGCTTGCAAGAGTTCAGACCAGCAAAGGTCATACCGCAGATGTTCTGTCCGGTTGCTGCCGTGAGTGTCAAGGCTAGAACCAAGGTAATAACGACAAGCTTAGTGTTTGGCTCCATGGCTTTGAGTACTTTGAGAGAGTTTTTCACCTATTGTTTTGCAACTATTTGATGGGTTTTCTCTTCTCTTAACTTAGGTCAAGGGTTACAGAGAGAACTTGTCCCCATTTCTGTTCAATGACAAAAACCAAACTAATTCCATCTGCGGCATATGGCTGATCTTTGGGCGACTTTAAAAATTGATCAGTAATTAATGTTGAATATATAAAGAAATGAATCATCATAGTTGAGTGTTAACCATAAGTCAATCTTCATATTAATACACATAAGCAGATTCTCTTACAATATATTTGTTGAACAAAAGCAAAAGGCAATTCCTTAATTTATTTCTGACCTGGCTGGATTCAAAGCTTCAAGATAATTAGGATTTTCGAACGAACCACGTCGTCGACCACATCTTTTCCCTTAGATCGACGATTTCCGCAGACTCCCCATACCACTTTCTCACGTACTGGAAAAAAACACGAGATGATGAAGATGAAATAATAGCAATGGTCACAATCTCATTCAAGTGCTTTTATATATGTATATTTCTTACCTTTTGCCGCTTCTCCTCAAGTTCTGATACCTCATCTCCCGATATAAGAGTACCTTAATACAAAAAAAAGCTGATTAATTCGACACGTCGAGGAAAAATTAAGGGGATAAAATCTCTCTTTCTCTCCATACCTAAGCCAAATCCCACACCGACTGATATAACTCGACCTACTAACGTGAGTCTCTTCTTTCCTGCTCTCTTCGACTCTACAATCAAAGATGACAAAAAAAAACCTTGATTTTTCTTTTTTAATTTCACTCTGAATACATCGAAACCACACGATCCGCTCGCGAATTTAATTAGATTTCATGCGGAATCAGAGAACTTACCATTGCTTTTAAGGGATGAAGAGAAATTGCGTCGACACCACATAAATCTCCCTCCATACGAGCACTGTTCGATTATCGTGTTCAAACGATCGCACATATAAACGAAAAAAAAACAGAGAGATAATTATATCTTCGATTTACCTGCGAAACGACGGATCTCAGAAGATTCGACGGCATCATCGGAAATTAGGTTTCGCTCTTCTTCGTCTCTGATTTGGGATTTCTAGCGTTTCCGTTTTCTTTTATCCGCGCCTATTCTGTTGGGAAAAGAAAACGGAAACGCGAGAAATTGTGAAACTTCTCATTGGTTCGGGTTTACCAGATTATTTCGGTTCATTATTTCTGTAATTCCATCTTTTTGATAATTTCGGTCCATATTATATATATTATAAAAGAAGGGTTCTCCTCTTCTATTTTAATGACACGTGTCCTATCTTTTTTTCGGAAAAAAAAAGATTCAAACAGTAAGCCGAAAAGTCGTTTTGGAAGTGTATATTGCATTTGCACTTATATACTTGCACCTTCATCCAACCATTGTAATTTTCATTTTTTAAAACTTTCATTAATTTTCTTATTTTTAAGTTATCTTTAATATGTTTTACTGATTATGAATTTCGATGAATAAATTGACGAAAGGCTGTAAACTTTTTCATATTTCTGGTTACGTAATCCATACAATATAAAAATTAACACCTCTATTTAACAAATATACGAAAATATGTTCAAACATTGCATCGATTTATATTAAAAAAAAAAAACATTGAATCGTTTATTTATATATTTTTAAAAGGCCAAGGGAGACGATTACAGACATGACTTTAGATACAAACACTTTCAAATATTTATATCCATCAAAGAAAAAAAAAAGTCTTTAAAAGTTTAAAGTCTACATATTCATCCTCCATCTAAGAGGAATTCCAAGTTATGGCAAATAACTTTAACAACGCGTTCATAACGATACCATTACATTTAAGAGAAGAAAACAACACATAATGAAAAAGAAAATTCTACTGCAGAAAAAGGTACTTCATCAATTGTTGATTGGCGCTTACAACAATTCCCCTCTCTCTGAGAGTTGGTTTCAGGCAAATTCTACCAGTGGTCCCAAAGGGAACTCGGCAAGATAGTAGCAATAATAAATCGTTCATGCTAGTGGGATTCATGTCATGTTTTTCTTCTACAACAAAACATGAGGTTGGACAAAACAGAAAAAGACTTTGCAAGATGGTTAATAAAAGTAGAATTATACATAGATTACCAAACGTGTTTTCAGGGCAATGTATATTATATATATACATCTCAACGTCCAATTTTTGACATTAAATTGGTTCTGTGCAAATGGGCTTCGTACCTTTAGAATAGTAAATTACAATAGGCCTGCATTTTGTAAGCCCAAAGCTTTGACAATATTACAGAGCATCACGTTAAGTTGCGAACCTTATTTACTAAAACCGACGTTTCATAGGGCGTCATTAACCCTACAAATCGGCGCAAGATGAATCGGTATGTTTCTTCGCTTCAAATAGACAAAGCTCTTCTCACACATTTACGAAGTTTCAGATATAAAGATTCAGGTTTTTTTTAATTTTGTTTTCCATACAGTAAACTATTCAATGTTTAAAATTCATTATTGTGTTCTTAGATTTTTAGTATAATCTGTAGGACCTAATGATAGGCTGTAACCAACCCTACTCAACACTGGGAACGCTTGAAAAAGATTTAAAAAAAAACCAGAAATCATTGTTCGTGTGATTTGACAATGGGAGGCACGTATCTAGCGCAGCCTAAACAAAGAGAAGCCTATTGCTCGTTGATTCCTGGGAATAGCCGAACAAGAGGAGAGTCTTTAGTTCGTTGATTCACTTTGAATGACCGAACAAAGACGAACTTGAGAGTCGTTGATTCAAGAATAGCCGAAACTCAAGAGAAATAAAGAAGTTTGAAAGCTCTAGGTTTTTTAATTCAATAATAATGTGTCCTTTTCACAAACATAAGAAGCACTATAAATACTCAGAGGATAACAAACAAAATAGGAAAAGGAAAACCAAAGCAAGAACCTTAAAGCCCAAGTAATAAATAAATGCTTAACATAAAAACAAAGCCCACGTAATGAAATAGAGATATAGTCGGTGTCCGAGTGTATTGAGATGTGCTGCATCAGGTCCCCTCGGGTAAGAGAAGATTCGTCTCTAAATCTGGAACGTTGTTATCGCCACGAAACTTGGAGAGAAACTTGACATTGAACACATTTGACGTCTTAAGGTGAGGAGGAAGGCGAAGTCGGTAAGCATTGGCATTGATACGTTCGAGAACTTCGACCGGACCAATCTTTCTGGAGTGAAGCTTGTTGTACTCACGTGCCCGCATCCGGTCCCTAGTTAGCACCACCCACACCATGTCACCTGGTTCAAAAATTACTTCACGGCGTTTCGCGTCCGCTTGTGACTTGTACCGGGTAGCAGACAGTTCAAGTTGGTCACGTGTAAGTTGATGCGTCTTTTTCAATGCTTCCACAAATTCCACCGCGCGACCATGAAGACGGCGCGCGACCATGAAGACGGTTTAGAACTCTAGTTTTACCGAGAGAACCTTCATGGCGGATGCCGGCAGACATGCGGTAAGCGATGAACTCGGAAAGACTCGGATAAGCTTAGGGATAAGAATGGGTAACAACATTTGGATAAGACTAGGAAAAGTCCACAATTGCGGCTATGGATAAGATCAATAACATATGTGGATGGAATATAGGGAAGTAGAAGGTGTTGGCCAAGGGACTGTCCAAAGCATGCAAGCATGAGGTGTATGCCATGCATGCCAGTAGGAGGTGTCGAGTTGTGAGCTGTCCGTGCATAAAGGAAGCATGTGTCGTCGCGTGAATAAGCTTAGTCGCGCTTAAGGACATGTGTCGCCGTACGGATGAGCTTAGTCACGAACATGTGTCATGATGGTGATGCTTCAGCGCCACTTCGTGTTTAGCCAAACCGACCTTAGGACCCTATAAATAGGCGTGAGGATCACTTAGAAAAATCATTCCAAAAACACTAGAATCTCTCTCTAAAAATCTAAGGGTTAGTCCGAACACTTAAGCCGGGTGTAGGCAGTACGGTGGGAAGGGCCGAGGCAGGATCAATGCCAAACTTTCAACCGAAAAACAGTGAGTTTTCGGCCGTGTGTAGCAGCACATGGTTAGGATTTAAATTATGGTTTATTTAAATTCTATAGAGGTTGTTGAATCCATATTTGGTTGAATTTTGGGATGGTTTATGCTTGCGTAATTTATTTATGGGAATTATTGTGTGAAGCTTTTGGAATGAGTATAGGTTACTCGTGTTATTGAATATTGCCGAAGTTACTTGGTGTGACTAGGAATATTGTTTAATGTGTTGAATGGTTATAGTTCCGCTGCGTATTTTTATGCTAGGTTGCATAATCATTTGGGATTGAGTTAGGTTGCGTAGTTTATACATGTTAAGTTGGTAGGCTTGCTTGCATAATTGTTGGGTCATGCTAGGTCGCATGGTAGAGATTTCAGACTCACTAAGTAATTGTAGATTACTTATGATGCTGCTTTGTTGTTTTTCAGGCTGTTAGGTAATAGCCAGCTCCGGATGGAACCGACGGCTCCCGGCCGTGGTACGGGTTGCAAAGCCTTAGGCCGTGCTCGGGAGTTTGTGGCCCTTGTGTCTGGGAGGCTCGGGTGGATCAGACAGGTGTTCCGTTAACCCTCGGCCAACTGGTCACGGGAGTCACTACGTAGCAACTCCGGCCCGTCTCTGTGTGTGCGCGGGAGCTCTGGTGTGAGTCTCCGCCATAGAGCGGTTCGGGGGCGTTACAAGGAGAGGCAAGGAGAAACCTAAAGCAAACATCCAACATTGAATCTGATTTCCTGACTGTTGAACCTGGTTTGTACAAGCAAATAATAATATATGTAATGTGAGGATCCATAGATTTTATGTATACGTGTTAGGTCGTAGAAGTCGTCAATCGCAAGGAAGAATCGTGTGGGTTTCGAAGTTTTTTCTCAGTCACAAAGCACGTCCGTGCTAACTTCTAATTTCCTCTTATCATATGCGTGTCATCGTCAGTTGGGAACTTCACGCACTGATGATACGTCGAGGGGACCGCATACATTGCGTGCATCCACAACGTCCCTAGAATGACATTATAGATTGCTGGTTTGTCGATAATGACGAACTTGACGATCTTAATTATACCGACTGCGCGGACATGGAGCTTTATCGTGCCAATTGCCGGCGTAGATTCACTTGTGAATCCAGTAAGGGGTCGGTCGGTGGGTTTGATTTGTTCCTTTTTAATATTCATTTTTAGGAGAGTCTCCTTGAAAATCAGATCGACCGAACTTCCCGTATCGATCAAGATCCTGGTGACTTCACAATCTCCAATAACTAGTTCAATGACAAGCGGATCGTTGTGTGGCATGTCGACTCTGTCGGTATCGGCTTCTGTAAAAGTTATCTCGGTGTCGTCGATCCTCGGGTTTGGCCATCTTTGCGAAGGGGCGCCTTTTTCCCGTACTCCTTGATGGATCGTACGATATCATTGCAGTAGCTGAGACCACCCATTATCATGTTAATTCGTCGTCGAGGTGCAGTCGGTCTGAGGGTTGGAGGATCCATGTCGGTACTTATGTGCTGGGATTCGGCTGGTTGGGATCATTGTTCATCGCGATCAGGTTGAAGTTTCTTTGAGTGGCTGCTAGGTCGGTTGTTTTCTTGTTGCTTTTGACCTTGGGATTGGTTTGGTGTTGAGAGACCTTTCATGTACTTGTTGGATAGAAAATCATGTAGATGACGACACTCATTGGTTGAGTGGCCTGGTCGGCCGTGGAAGTCACAGTATGGTCGTTGACTTTGGGATCCGCTGCTTCCCGCATTTTGGTTTCCAGATTGCTGGGATCGCGAATTACCTATGTGTTAATTGTATGCATTCTTCTCTTTGTTGAGTTGCTGGCGTGGTTCATAATACTCTTCACGTGGCTTTTCCTTAGGAGGTGGTGCTTTCGAGACCATATGTAATTTTGCTCATACTGTTTTTCCCTCTTCTACCTCGATGAATTTTGTTCCTCTGTGCATGGCGTCTTCTAATGTCAACGGCTCATTGATTTTCAGGTCATCCGCGAAGCTTGAATCATACCAAATGGCCTTGCGTAGAGCGGCCATGCCTGCCTCATCGGTTATTGTGATCCGTGATGCTATCTTTTGGAACTTCTCGAGGAAAGAACGCAAAGATTCTTTGTGCCCTTGTGAGAGGGACCAGAGCTCGGAGCTTGATGCGTCCTTTTGTATGAACATGGAGTAATGCTTGAGGAAAGCGGTTGATAGTTGGTCAAAATTATCGATTAGATGTGCGTAGAGCCGAGAGAACAACTCTATTGCAGTGCCGACGAGATTCTCCACGAAAAGTTGACAAAATCATGCATCTCGCCCTTGTGGTGCGAAGTGGGATGGTCCCATGGCGATGCTGAAGGCAGTTAGGTGGTGGCGAGGATCAGTTTCTCCTCCGTAGATCGGGAATTTGATATTTCATGTGTGCGGTACTCGACATCTTCTGATTCAATCGGTAAACGGGGTCCTTTGCGTCTCCTCGAGCAGATGTTCTATTTACGGGGCCTAACTGACAGCTTAATGGACTTTGGAGCCCATATCCTGGAGCTTTAGCTTCATGACCTCGGCCCCCGATCTCGTTCGAATATCTCGGTTTGGTTTTGCTGATACATCATGGTTTTTACCCCTTTTAAGCCATGATATAAGTCCGTTTTATAGAGTCTTTCTACTATTTTGTAGTGTTTTAGAGTCTTTTACAAGTTTTAGCACGTTTGGAGCATAATTAGAGATATTGGAGCTTGCTGGAGCATTTTGGAGCAAAACAGAAGTCCGTGTAGCTGAGTACCCGATTTGAAGCCTCAGTATCGACCGACACTACCCTAGTATCAGTCGATACTCACTGCAGCAAAACACGAGTCGCGACTTTAAATGAAGAGTTGAAGAACTTTCCACCGATGGATTGAACTCAAAGTTTGATACAAGACAGATCAATGGATTAGCTTTCATTTGGAAGTGGTTTGAGGCCATTCCAACGGTGCGATCAAAAGTTATGTCAGTTTTCGTGAAGACAATCCAGTCTGGCGAGCATAAGAAGAAGTGACCAGTGTCGATCGATACTCACTGCAGGAAAACAGGAAACGCGGCTTTTTACAAGTCTGGAGAATTTGCACATTTGTCTAGAAGACTTTATTATTTACAATTTAGTCCAAAACGTGTGTTAGCATTATAATTAGTGTTTTCAGCCACTTTTGTTGGCTAAGCTATATTTTTCTTTTGTTCTGATTGAGAGAGATTGTTTTAAGGATTTTGGGGAGACAACTTTGAACCCATTTGTTTCTAGTTGATTTCTTTTATGCAATTCTATTCATCTATGATTTCTGTTCCATTAATCATGTCTGAGTAGATCCACTTTAGGTTCAGGGTTCTCATAAGGGTTTTCTCTGAATGTTAGGTTAATTAGTTAATTAGGATTCACCATCTGAATTAGTTCTCCGCCTTAGGTTGTTCTCATAGCTAATTCTAGGTTGACGAATATAAAACTTAGATCTTAGGATAATTGATTAGGCACGAGAGTGCGATTAATTACTTGATAGAACCTAGGGTGAGCAAAATAACTATTCGCAAAGAGATTTGGTTTAGTTGTTTTGTGAACATATCAAACTTGAACTAAAAGCTGGTTTAGACTTTAGGATTCGTAAAGAGATTTGGAATTCTAGGATTTAGACTTAGATAGTTTTTGCAACGAGAGTTGGTTAGCTATACTTAAGTGATTTGAGTTTAAGAACTGCGCTAAATCTGAATCATATTAGTTAGTTCATCTACATTCATTGAATTCCTGAGAAATACCCTGAGCTTATCTTCCTTCCAATTGATTTACAACTTACTTGCATTTAATTTCATTGTTTGGTTTAGCTTAATTCGGATCTATATAATCTATTGCGTGAATTCTGGAGTTCTTGTGTTCGACCCCTACATATATTACGACAACTGTTTTAGTAATTTTAGGGTAATAATTTGAGCATATCAGCTGCAACGCTTTTTGGTAATATTGATCGACTTGATGACCCGCAGAACCTATGACCGGCAGTCGATGCGAAGACTCTAGTTGCTCATTGAGGTTGAATTGATGTTGTCGGGATTCGTGAGGATAATTGTCTGTGGATTGTCCCGAGACTTGGTTACTTATATGTCGCCATATGCCGGTTCGCTCTTGACCATTTACTTAGGAGGTGGACAGTGCGTCGAGTCGTGTATTGGTTTCACGCGTTTTCCTATCTTGCTGTTCCAACCTTGTGATTGAGCAGATTTTGAAGAAGGATAGAGACGTCGGCTGTATCCGTTCTTGGAGCGGAGAAAACAGTAGGATGTACCAAGGGTGTTGTCGTGGTATCGCCAAGGTCTCCTTGTTGATCTTCTTAAGCTCGGACCTCAGTGTTTTCATGCTGATCGGTCGGAAATTATGAGGTTCCTGCCATTATCGAACTCTAGAACTTATGCTTTTAGAAAAATCTTCAGAATCCCCACAGACGGCGCCAATTGTTGAACCCGGTTTGTACGAGCAACTAATAATATTCGTAATGCAAGGATTCGGAGATTTTCTGTATACGTGTCGAGGTCTTAGAGGTCGTCAATCGCAAGGAAGAATCGTGTGATTGATTGACTGAATTGAAGTGTTGGAGAGGATTACGTCAGTTTTTTAGGTCGACTCGGGTTGACGATTCACGTCGGCATGTAAATGATATCTCGCGTTGATTAAAAGTAAAGATTTGTCGAACTAGTCACGTCGTACTTTTTGGAAGTAATGAGGTCGGTAATTTGAATGAAACGTAGATCGGTTACAAAGAGATAAGAAAAACTCGTCAATATCAGGAAAATGGCCGAGCTCAAAGATCTAAGATACATGGTAAATATAGATATGTAAAGTAAATCTGTGTATAGTGTTCAAGTCCAGATTTAACGTGGAGTTCCATTCCCAAAATTACTTCTCATAAGATATATAAGATATGGACCGAAATTTTCGAAACAGATGGAATTACAGAAGTGATGAACCGAAAAATAATTTCACAATTTCGGGCTAGGGCCCTAGGTGGATAAAAGAAAACACATGCCAATTTAAACACAGAAATCAGAAGACCTTTTGAAGAGAAATCCCAAATCAGAGACGAAGAAGAGCGAACCCTAATTTTCGATGATGCCGCCGAATCTTCTGAGATCCGTCGTTGCGCAGGTAAATCGAAGATATGATTATCTCTTTTTTTTTCGTTTATATGTGCGATCGTTTGAACACGATAATCGAACAGTGCTCGTATGGAGGGAGATCTATGTGGTGTCGACGCAATTTCTCTTCATCCCTTAAAAGCAATGGTAATGTTCTCTGATTCCGCATGATTTCTATAAAATTGCTTTCGATCTATTTTCTTATGAGGATTCGTGATTGTTCTTTCAATTGCAGAGTCGAAGGAAGTCGAAGGAAGACGCGTCGCCGCCGCTGGGTCGAACCAAAAAATTCCTGGTGTTGGCTCATATTTAATTGTTGGATTAGCCGGTTCCGCTTTGTGGGGTAATGTTGAGTTCATCCGTTTATTATTTTGAGATTATTCATTTTTTTGAGTGAGAGAGAAAGAGAGTAAAAAACAAATTCGTGATTGCTTTTTTTATTTTTATTCCATATATTAGAAACGATCAGGTTACTAGAATACGGTGGACTGTTGCAGAAATTTATGGACGAGGAAATTCGCAAAATGGGGTATGAATTATTATTATTTTGTTTGTTTTTAACATTTGGGAGATATAATGGGTTACTGAAGTAGAATCTACATTTGTGTTTTCAGGTACCGAGGGCGAAGACGCTAATGAATGAATTCAGAAGAAAAGTTGATGATGTGAAAAAAAACATATATAATAATGCTGTATGGGATGTTGCTTTGTGTTTAGTTCTAAGTTTGGTACTTGTATTGCCACTTAACTGAATCCGCTTTACCCGACTCTTTAGTTTGATATATCTAAGTTTATATGAAGAATCTATTTGGTCTCCCTGAATATAGTTGTTGTATGTCTGGAAATATAGATTTATGCTTTTATCGGATCAAAAACTTAGGGAAAAGATCTGAGCCAATGTCATGCTCGGTTTATAAAATAGTGTGGGCACTGAGATTAAAAAACATCGTACACTGATTTACATGTATTGTTGAAGCCTACTCATAACTTTGATCTTTTGCAACATAAATTTCCTTCTTCCTTCTTGTGGTCGAAATTTGTCCCCATTTTGCTATTCAATACAAACAAAGAGCGGCATCTTTTTGCTTGGTTGCCACTTCTAGAATCTGTCTATGCTTTTATAAAAAAATTATAGCCTTCGAGGTGGAGAAAAGAACCAGTTCTAGGTTTTAACAAACCATATCATTCACAACACAAGAGCAAATGTAGAATGCATGATGTTTAGTAGGAATGCTTAGCAGATGACACTTCAAGTTGGTTATATCAAGCTCCAATAACTATAATGATCTTTCCAACACCATGTCGGAAAAAACAAATTTCATTCCAACACAACACGCCATGAACCAAAATGGAAAGTCTGGACTGATGATGGACACATAAACCACACTCTCCAGGAGGAACTAACAGCCAAATGGATTTTCGAATCATTTGCAACAATCTCATACTTGGTTTACTACAGATTCACGTTAAAGGATTCATGTATATTCTTTTACTAGGTGACTCGTCCGCGCATTGCGAGGACATGAGATCTTTTGAAATTCAATGTAAAGACTATTTATTTATGCTAAAATCCTTACGAATAATCCAAAATTTTAACTAATTGATTATTACATGATTATGAATATATACAAATATACCTAAATTTTGATTATAAAGAAAAACAATCTGATTTTTTTTTTTTAATTTTAAACCTTTTGATTTCAATATATATATACCAATTAAATATAAACCAAAAGAAAACCAAATGAAACCAAACTTAACCTAATTACAAACCAAATCAATGAATTAAACCCGATTACAACCCAGTTCCTAGTCTAATCCCCACCTGAAACCAACTAATCCACACCCGAAACCAAACTTCCTCCACTTCGACGATTGAATCACCAGCGGCGGGTAAATCAGAGTAGCTGGATCTCGCCGAGGTAAGAGAAGATAGAGTAGAAATGGATTCATCGCGATCTGCATCAGCTTCTGGGACCTCATGAGCCTCTCCGAATTCGGATCCTCACTCACCAGCAGATCCATCGTCTTCTGGAGATCCTTCACTCGATCGATGAACACCATGGCTTCTGGTTTTGTGTTTTTACTCAAAAAGCTCTGCCCTGTCTCTCTGTTAATGGGTTTCGAAAAGGGTTTCACTTAAGCTTTTGATTCATAGACGTCATTGAATGCGCTAAGGCTATATGATTTCTATTTTCATTGAATCGTTAGTAGATTATAGTTGGTTAGTTGTAAAGTGTGTCTTTGGTAAATCAGTGAGATAATTGATTTTGGGAACATTAATCCTCTTGTGTTGAATTTTCAGGAGCAACGCTCTGAATTCGAAGCCTCTGCTTCGACATAGTCCTAAACGATTTCGTTTTGGTTGGAAACAAATTATGATCGGGAAATCGACTCAGATGATCGGGAAATCGACTCAGATGGGATACTAGAGCTCGTGCAATTTGCTTCCACCTCTTCCTACACTGGAAACTCATAAAGATAATGACGAAGAAGAAACAGAGAACGGCGAACAATCGTAATATACAACTGCAATTTTGACTTTTGAGTTGATATCTTTAGTTGAGAACATATAATGTCTTTTTTGTTTGTAAAAACCCCAGTTAATGGTGAGAAATTATATGAAGTTACATGAGTTTATGGCGACATGCTAAACTCGTTATACTCCGTGGAATCGAAGACAGTGATGATACATCTATAAAGCGACAAGCTAAACTCGTTAGCCTAAACGATGCAAACCACCAAGTCAATATATCTAGAGTCTTTCACTGCGATGGTTTATTGCTATGCATCACCAAAGACAATGGAAGTGCATTTAATATGAGTTTAAGGAAAAAATAACGGCCGGGTATTTATCAAATATAACATACTATTTCAATAGTAAACATATTTTGCCAATGTCATTATTAAGATTCCAAATTGTTTTATGTTCTTTGAGATCTTTAAAGTCTTCATGCCTGTTTAAAATTCTTCTTTTTACACATATCTAATCTTTATCCCCCTTTTCACATAACCATTCAGTGTTTCTCACCATCAAGCACTTGAAAATCATAAAGCCCGAAAACCTATCAGATCGTGTGTTGAGTTTGTTGATGGTGTGGCTAAGAACGCAATGATTGCAGCATATTGTAGAGAAGGTGACATTGAAAAAGCGTTGAGTATATTCTGGAGAAATCCAGAACTGAATGATACAATTTCGTGGAATACATTGATATCAGGATATGCACAGAATGGATATGAAGAAGAAGCTTTGAAGATGGCTGTTAGTATGGAGGAAAGTGGGTTGAAATGGGAAGAATACACTATGGCGACTGTACTAAATGTTCTGAGTAGTTTAAAGAGCCTAAAGATTGGAAAGGAAGTACATGCTCGGGTATTGAAGAATGGATCATATTCTAATAAATTTATAAGCAGTGGAATTGTTGATCTTTACTGTAAGTGTGGAAATATGAAGTATGCGGAGTCTGTCCATTTGTTATATGGTATTGGCAACTTGTATTCAACTTTTTCAATGATCGTGGGGTACTCGTCTTGGGGCAAGATGGTGGAAGCGAAAAGATTGTTTGATTCTTTATTTGAAAAGAATCTAGTGGTCTGGACTGCGATGTTCTTGGGATATCTCAATTTACGGCAACCTGATTCTGTGCTTGAACTTGCACGTGACTTTATAGCGAAGGAGACCAAAATTCCTGATTCTTTGGTCATGGTTAGCATCCTTGGTGCATGCTCTTTACAAGCTTCTATGGAACCGGGGAAGGAGATTCACGGTCACAGCCTGAGAACAGACATTTTAATGGATAAAAAACTTGTTACTGCATTTGTTGACATGTATTCAAAATGTGGAAATGTTGAGTATGCTGTAAAGGTCTTTGACAGTAGCTTCGAGAGAGATACAGTAATGTACAACGCCATGATAGGTGGTTGTGCTCATCACGGCCATGAAACAAAAGCTTTCCAGCTCTTTGAAGACATGACTGAAGGTGGATTCAAGCCTGATGAAATTACGTTTATGGCCCTCCTATCAGCTTGTCGTCACCGTGGCTTAGTTCCAGCGGGTGAGAAATACTTCAAGTCGATGATAGAGGTTTACAACATATGCCCCGAGGTTGGTCACTATACCTGCATGATTGATTTGTATGGAAAGGCCAATAGGTTGGACAAAGCCATAGAACTTATGGAAGGTATTGATCAAGTTGAAGAAGATGCTGTTATGCTTGGAGCGTTTTTAAATGCTTGTAACTGGAATAAGAATACAGAGCTTGTGAAGGAAGTGGAAGAGAAACTGTTAGTCATTGAAGGATCTAACGGGTCTCGTTATATTCAACTAGCTAACGCTTATGCCTCGTCTGGTAGATGGGATGAGATGAGACGGGTACGGAATCTTATGAGAGGAAAGGAGCTGGAAAAATTTTCTGGGTGCAGCTGGGCATATATCGATAATCAAGTTCATATGTTTACTTCCTCTGATATTTCCCATTTTAAAACAGAAGCTATATATTCTATGCTACATCTTGCGATCGAGGATTTGTCTGAAATTGCTGAAATCATGATTTAAGAGAGAGAGGTATATCTGTACATTATTATAGAATACCCACATGACCCAAGGCTGATGATCTCTGTCTTTGTGCTTTAAGGGATTCCTCTGCTTTTTACTGTCAGCAATGTAGTTTCACTGATTTTTTGGGTACTTAGATTCTATTTCACAGTTAGCTTTCTCAATGTTCTTATAATCAGTGATTGTTTGGTCATCACTGTTTTGAGTGTCAACTTTTTTGCTGACTTTTACTCGACATTCTTTTACTTGCCTCTGTTGGCTATTCTTTTACTTCAATATGACTGTTATTGCAAAAAGCTAAAGTTTTCTACTCCAAATGGTTGTTTAAAACTTCCTCCATTGTAGGAAGGGCCTCTTAAGTCTTAACTTAGCTCAACCAGACGACAAGGTCATGTGAGTACCGATGGATTTCTGGTCTCTCTCATCGTCTCTGAACATGTTTTAGAGTTGAAGTGAACTGTTTACTGTATTTTTCCTTTCTGCAATCACTCTTACTTTTTTTTTTAATTATTGTGAAGTAGGCCGGGAAGAAACCAAGCAACACCAACACAAAGCAGTTAAGACAACAACAACTGAAACAACATCAAACCAACACAGAACAACAACAGCAATAGAAACGAGTACAAGAAGTCAAGAACCATGGACTCATGAAGAAAATCAAAACACAAAGCGAAAAACCTTCCAAAAGAAAACCTGTCCTAGCAAGTTGCAGCAGGTAAACCACACTTCTCCGGGAGTTTAGCAGCGAGGCCAAAGTCGATCCCACTGACAAAGGGATTGGTTTTCTCCTTGCAGAGACAGTGGAAGTTGGCCTTGGACAGGGCAGTGCAGCAAGGGCCCAAGGGATCAATTGCGGTGGTCAACGGGTTCTTAGTCTGCACATAAGGCTTGCAAGAGTTCAGACCAGCAAAGGTCATACCGCAGATGTTCTGTCCGGTTGCTGCCGTGAGTGTCAAGGCTAGAACCAAGGTAATAACGACAAGCTTAGTGTTTGGCTCCATGGCTTTGAGTACTTTGAGAGAGTTTTTCACCTATTGTTTTGCAACTATTTGATGGGTTTTCTCTTCTCTTAGCTTAGGATAGGCTACGCTTCCTGCTTCATAGGGTTTATATAGAGAGGATAGACACGTTACTCGGATCTACAAAATTATGATTTTAACATGAAAGCGTGGGTCCCTAGCATCATGTAAGACAAGAATCTTGTGATTAATCTCAGAACTAATCTCCTGTTATATTATTTAATATCTGTATTCACTTAATCATGTGTAGGGGAATATCGAATGTCGAAGATGGTCTATACTATACAATTATACATGTAATATAATCTATATTCTTTTGCTGTCTTATGATACTTTAATATAATATAATTATACACTATAAAGTAAGAAAACCCGTGAGACATTACCATGACTATGTTCCACTGTGCTAACTTGTCACGAGCGTTCTTTGATGGCCTCAGATTTTATTTGGGGTTTCAAATATAATTGTTTATATATGCAACCAAATAAATACAGTATGTAACTACTTTCACTTTTAATATATCTTGGACGCATTACCCCAACTTGACAATTTATTAATGAGAATCGATCTTTTATCCCTTTTTTTGGGGTAAAACTGTAGTGTCTCTGTGAGTTATGTAGTGGTCAAATGTGTCTTATGGTTGTATTTTGTGTTCTTTATCTGCCAAGCTATGAGCTAACATGTGTAGATAAATGTATGAAGACATTCTAAAATAGAGCTAGTAATTTATTGCAGCTTGAGCTCACATTTCATAAGTATAAAGTGGATTGAGTCTTAAGCCCGAAATACAAAAGTAAAGAAGAATTCCATCATGTGAGTTGAAAAATAATGAAAGTTTATTTGTTTACTAATTTGAGGGCTCTTTTTGCAGTCTCAATAAGTGGAACAGAACGAAGATTGAAATGTGTAGCAGAGGTCAAGTAGGCACAGGCCAAAGAGACATAGATCTTGAACCAAATCATTGACGAGAAGAAGGTGAGATGCGTACAGATGATTGTGAAGACAATCACTGCCAAGCAGTTTATGAGGTACTTCTTTGTGTTGAACTCTGTCTCTGTTCCTTCGTTAGGGAAATGGACACGGGAGTAGAAGTCATTGAGCAGCTGGTCTTTGAGCTGGAATGTGTTCATTAACCAAGCATTGATTTCTTTTTCTTGATTTGGGATTTGGATGTGGATGTGAACTTCTGATGGCTCAATACCATAGACATTGTCTAAGAAAGACGGGCAACGGGTTTTATAACCGATGGTCACATCATAAACTGCAAGAAGTGCAAATAGTTAGTTTGCTTTGTTCAAGAGGAAAGGAAAGGCGTAGGATTTTGAATCTCTGATGCAAACCAGCAAAAGTATAAACAAACCTGCATCAAGTGAGCAACTCAATTCTTGCAAGCAGCAGACAAAACCTTTTTGTTCTGGGAAGCAGCACGTTGTTCTTTACCGGAAGGCCATTTCCAGCTGCAAATTTTCTTACTCCTTTCGCATTTAGCCTCTCTGCATAAAGTCCCATGGTCACATGTTTTTAAGCAAAAGGGTTTCTAAACAAGAATGATACTCCAAACTAACAAGAGGGAACTTACGTGTAATCTGTGCCCTCTGGGAAAAGAGCAAGCCATAAAGCATCTCGAAACTATCTGCCTCAGGTTTGCTTCATCGACTTCCCATTTCCGCTCAACAGGAATAAACTCAAAGAGGTGAAACGCCCAACCAAACAGAGGTAATTTCATCAAACCGCTCTTAAGAACATATTTCATATTCCCAATCTGTCCTTTACGCAGTGCGAGATCCCAGAAGTACATCCAATCAACTTCTGTTCGGTGGTTCGCAATGAGCAATACTCGTTCCTCACAAGGAACCTTATCACCACAGAACACAACTCTGGTTCTGTTTATCTTCTCAAAGAGGAAAGGCCACAATGCGAGCCACGAGCCAAAGAAGAAGGAAACACATTTACGGCTATAGTGTACGCTGAAAAGCCTCAACACTACACCTGATAAGAACCCCCAGAATATCAACATCATAAAAGCTGCTGACACTAACACCATCAGACATGTTATACCTCTTAACACTCTAATCAGAGACAACTCATGAGAGTTTGGTGTATTTTTTGTAACTTTTTTTTCCATTTTTTGTAATCTATTTAACCTCCTCCTGTTGTCTATACTTGATGCAATGAATTGCAGATTTCCTGTTACCAGAATCACCATCGGAGCTCATATGGTTACATCATCATCATAGAGTTATTGCACGCAACATACTTCACCTGCAGGTATATGATCAAGACTTCAGAAACACTAGAGGTTGGAAAATAAATAAATAAATAAAAAATCAAACTAAGAATCTAAGTAAGGATCTGAGTTATCATTGGATTAAAGGTAAAGAAAAAGCTTTATCCTCAGACACATATAATACATTGTCTAAACAAAAAAACTGCCGACTATGATAATCAAGATTTAAGCTGAAATCTCAGCTAGGAAATAAACAATAAGAACACAGATCATTACAATTTGCAATGCAGTTGTAAAATCCACTATCGGAATTATTGTTTTGTCTGAAATTTTTCCGAAAAAGAAAAGAAAAGTCAAGACAGCGAATGAAAGATAGAAGAAGACAGCTTAACATGGAAATGATGAGCTTCGGGGATTTACAAACAGTGCAGAAGAAGAATTAATGGCCGAGAAGAGATTATGAAGGACTACGACTGGTTGTGAAAAAGGGCTCAGAGGTGGTTGGTAATTACGGTTTATGCCATTCTCGTAGAAAGTACTCAAGGGAAGGTGAGGAAATTTAAACCACTGTCCCCTCCTTTTTCATAAATATTAAATTTTGCACGTCAACATGTTGTTTTATACTCATTATTATTCATCTTATTTGTAAAGAAATCAAATCAGTTTCTCAGTTGGTTCGGGCTTTTAAATCCCATTTGTAAGTTTTTTTTTTTTGGACGACTCTCATTTGTAAGTTTAAAACACACATATTCTTAGGAAAATGACTAACGACAAATTATATTTTCTTTTCAAAATTAGATGATAATCTGCGCTGTGCGTGAGATTAGTCTATTTAAAGTATTTTACTAATTTTAACCTTTACATTTACGGTTTATAATATGTAAAATTTGTGTATAATAAATTTACATATTCTATTTATATAGAAATAACATGTATTTAAATATTTTGAATGTCTTAACACTATTATTTGATATTTTGGGCTGTGTAAATTTTGTAAATTTCATTTGTTTGTGGTAAGTTGTCATACAAATGATTAGGAATATATAGTCGTACTATATATAGTTTATATAAATGATACCTACTGGATCAGCACTTTTAAACTAGAATTGAAGATTAGGAAACGACCACGTTGCAGAAACGATCAGCAACAACAAGATAAAGATAAATTTAAAAGAGAATCTTAAGTCGAGCAAGGCCCATTTAACTAAAAGCAACCAAAACCAACCCAAAAGTTGAAATTCGTAGACTTTCATCACAAGTAATAAATCAAACACTTGAAACTGTTTATACTAACTACGGTACTACCTACCTGAAGCCCTGAGGCATAGATCGGAAAACCTGGACTTTCCATAATCCGAGTATTTCTTTAAACCAGAAAATCTGACAATTCGATTGTTCTCCCATCTTTGGAGAAGAAACCCTTTTCTGGGAAGAGAGGGTAATGTCGTTAGAGGTTTCCCTCGGAGAAAACAAGTTCCTTCCATGGTTCTTCACTAGTACATGGACATTAACTGGATTTTCTTTCTATCAGAAGTCAGGCTAGGAAATTATTATTCTTTTTTTTTACAAGTCTCAAAGGAAACAGAAATAAACAAGATTTATCTTCTGCCACTGCATCCTGATATGGAGTTAGTGGCTAAAATGCTGACATGGCAAGGCTGATTAGGTTTCATGTACACATCTAGATTTGATTAGACTATGGTGTTTTTTACACACATTTTTTGCGAACTGGCGTTTACTATTCTCCAAAATTTTGATTGCAATTAGATGACTAAGAATAGATTTGACCTACCCAAATTTCTGAACACTTCTTAGTCTTTTTTGTACAAAATGACTTTGAAAGGTTTATTTTCAATAGAGGTAAGTATCTGTAACTACAGACTCATCAGTCAATCATACAATTCATTAGGATACCAACATCACCTAAAAGCACTACGTCCTATGCTAATGATTCTCCTTAGTATCGCTGTAGTCTTAAAAACGCACTTATCGACCCTGTGTGATTTGCGCCTGAACTGAAAAACTGCAGCAAGAGGAACCAAAGGTTAAGGCATTGGCTGATCAGCTGCCTCGTCTTCTGAAGTAAGGGAAGTGTCAGTCACATTGTTAACAGTTGCTGCTTCTGGTACAGAAGAAGATGGAGCTGAGTTCCTGAACAAACAACAAGCAAAAACCTGAGATTTATAGATCGATTCCTTAAACGAGACAGATTTTTTAAATCTGATTTCTAGATACTTACACACTACCACCGGCACATCATTGCCTCCGTTTTCACAGATGATGTTTCCTTGGGACCGGTTAGCAAATGTCATTCTTACGGCCGTATCATTTGGTTAGCAAATTGTAGGATCAAAATCTATGGTTCTTTATCGAAAGGGCGTAACCGTTATTTTGCTCGATCGCTAGCTGAATATTTGATGCATATGTTCGTTTTTTGGTATGTCGATTCCCTTGATTTCTGTCTTTCTATTTTGTTGTTGTTCTAATTCTTTCTATTTTGTTGTTGTTCTTACTAGTTCTTTTTAATTTACAGAAGCGTAGGCTTTTAAATGTGTCAAAGAAATTGGGAGAAATGATTGATACGGCCGTAAGAATGTCATTTGCTAACCACGTGTCAAACCTTTCTCCCAATTTTTTTGACACATTTAAATGTCTACGCTTCTGTAAATTAAAAAGAACTAGTAACAACAACAAAAAGAGAAAAACAGAATTCAAGGGAATCGACATACCAGAAACCGAATAGATGCATCAAATATATAGCTAGCGATCGAAGCAAAATAACGGTTACATCTTTCTTTATGAGGAGGTCGATAAAGAACCATAGATTTTGATCCTACAATACGTTTAAGTAAAACTTCAACCAACCAAAACAAGTAGACATGAGATCTAAATCGAATCAGATTTATTGTAACATACCAGCAGATGATTCTTTTTGGATGAGTACTGGCGTAATTAAAGTAGGAAAACCAACTTTTAGTAAACTCACATCCGAGAATACTTGTAATCTGAATACGCACAAAATACGCACAAAATCAATCAAATTTTCAAACGTCTATTCACGGATCGTGGGGTTTCGATTTACATATGTAATGTCCATTGTAGGATCAAAGGGATCCACCAATTAAGCTTTCCCCCGAATTGTGGCAACCAACTGTTGAAATTGTGGCAATCGTGACAAAAACTCAGAAGACAAAAAGAGTTGTCGCCTTAGATCTCGGAGAGAAAACTACGGAACCAAAAACTTAAGAAAGCATAACGAAGAACACAATCCCAAAATATGAATCTTCTATCACATATCTTGAATTCTTTTTATTTATTCTCGGTCAACTTTCCCACGTGAGTATTTATTGAAGGCAGACGCTCCAATAAAAAATGTAAAGGCAATAAGGAGGCAATTGACAATCCAATTGTCAACCTTCTCTTCAAGTTTTTTAGAAACATTATGTACCTTACGTTTCATGAAAGCGTAAAAACCAAGATATGCCCAGCGATACCAAAAGAAGAAGAAATAAAGCAAGCTGAGAGAGCTTTTGCAGCTTGTTTTACTTCTTTATTTTCCTCAGTTTGCTTTACTTCTTCTTCTGCTTCTATTGAGATATTGGAAATATTATCTGGCAGTTAAACTACTTTACCTTTCGACAAAGTTATTCGAACTGATGTTCGGGAGAAAGGGCCAGTACGTGTCGCCAATTGAAGAAACAAAACATCTTTTTGAAGTTTCTCTATAGTATCAGTTTTCTCCAGTGAAACTTTCATAAACTTTGTTTGAGATATATTTTAGTAGATGATTAATCTTGTTTGGCAATATGGATAATAGATAGTGTTTTGTAATGTCAAAATTACCCTTAATGAGATTTGAAAATTTGTTTTAAATCTCAATGGCATTGCATGTAATATTTAACAAATTCAAGGTTATATTTCTTTTTTTGCTTCCTAAATAATAGTATAGAGATAATAACTTTTTAGAACGTTAACTCGGTCTAAACGGTCTGTTTTAATTGTTGGAATGTTTTTGTTTTTGGGTCATGGATGGTCACATTATTTGCTTGCGATAGTGCACTAACTTGTATGACAATAAATAATCAAGCATGATTTACCTACTTTTGTAACTATTGGTAAATTTACCGTTCTTTGTCATGTTTTCATCAAACCGGATCAAAGTCGAGCTAGTATCAACGCAACCGGTCCTAACATATTTGACGGTCATTATTTTTCTTTGGAGGATCCGTCTTGTCCTTTTTAGATATCAAAATATGAAAACAAAGTTTAATTTTTCACATATATTTATTTTGAAAGATTTTTTAAATTAAAAGAGAAGTTTATACAATTTGTGAAACTTCTTCGACAATAAAACCAACGATTGCAAAAGATAACTCAAATATGATATATATCCACAAAGAAATTGGAATGCCAGAATCAGCTCCTCATTAATTGTATTGTGACAACCTCTCCTCGTATACCTTACAGCCAACCCACTCTACACTCAAGATCAAAACACTTTGATACGGATTGTCATTATGTGCGAGAAAAAGTGGCCATAGGTGCTCTAGTGGTCAAACACATTCCTCGTACCTACCAGTTTCACCAAGTATCTTTCCCACCTGACACAAGTTTGAGGGGGAGTGTCAAGACTGAGACTCTGCTTCATCAAGAGGGTATGCCTTGAGACAACATAGAGTCAACTGGGCCGTCGACTTCTCAAGCCCAGACCAAAGATAACAGTGAACTGAGCCCACAGAAGAAACAAAGCCTGCTGTAGACGACTGCAACGGAAATAGAGCTGATGTGATCATGGCAAGCATAAAGAAGGAGCAGCTTGAACCTGAGCTTGTAGCCGAGGAAGCTAAGTTTGAACCAGCGGGATCCATTCATCAAGACTCTAAGAAGCTCAATGAAACTCTAAAGAGAAGAAATGTTTCAAACCATTCTGGTTATGAAACAAGTTCGAAGAAGAAGAATTGGAGTAGCCCAACAACAACATTTGATCCAGGAATTTTAAGAGGATCAACAAATGGGTATGTGACCCATTTGCACTCTTTTTCCCTTGCTTTGGTTTTGTCCCAATGGGTTTTCCAAAGTAAGGTTTTTAATGAGGCAAGTGGATCACATCCCCTTAGCCCATTTGTTGATCATAATCCAAGCCAAGCGATTCACTACTATGGCTTTTTCAATCACGTGTCGCTGTTAGCTTACAACGCCCCAGAAAACGATCTACATATGGATCCAAAGCCCCGTGGGTCTAGTTTCTGGAACTATCAAGATCTCCCCAATTGGCCCAGTGAATCGCTCAGAAAAAGCCCAACAGTGGATGCGCATCCAACTGATCAAGTTTTCCTTTTTCTTTTATTTTTTCCTTTCTTTTATTTTTTCCCTTTTATTTGGTCGAATTATTGGCCTATTTAAACTCTTGTAATGTCGCTGGAGACAAGTTACCCTACATTTTATTAAAAACGGCACAGCCCCCTTTTTCTTTGAGAGAAAACGAGTTCATCTCTGCTTCTTCTCTTTGATTTCGCTTGGTGTGTGATATCCAGGCTTCCTGTTCTTCTTAAGTGTGTAATATCTTGAGAGAACAAAGGTATATCAGAGGTTCACCATCCCCTCTGTGTGACCACTTCATTCCCACACGCCTTGAAGCTCATCTGCTTGCAAGGATTATCCTTCACGTTTCCAGCCTTAGAGTGGCGATCAAGGGAGAATCATGTCATCTGGTATCAGAGCAACGCTCTACAATCTGGGTAATATCTTTCCTTTGCTTTTTCGCATTTGTTCCTTATTTTTCTTTGCGATTTTGTGTCTGCTCAGTCTTACGTTGTGTGTCGAG
>PKMM01049189.1:0-35206 GCA_002933915.1 Eutrema heterophyllum | reverse complement strand
ATCATGGCAAGCATAAAGAAGGAGCAGCTTGAACCTGAGCTTGTAGCCGAGGAAGCTAAGTTTGAACCAGCGGGATCCATTCATCAAGACTCTAAGAAGCTCAATGAAACTCTAAAGAGAAGAAATGTTTCAAACCATTCTGGTTATGAAACAAGTTCGAAGAAGAAGAATTGGAGTAGCCCAACAACAACATTTGATCCAGGAATTTTAAGAGGATCAACAAATGGGTATGTGACCCATTTGCACTCTTTTTCCCTTGCTTTGGTTTTGTCCCAATGGGTTTTCCAAAGTAAGGTTTTTAATGAGGCAAGTGGATCACATCCCCTTAGCCCATTTGTTGATCATAATCCAAGCCAAGCGATTCACTACTATGGCTTTTTCAATCACGTGTCGCTGTTAGCTTACAACGCCCCAGAAAACGATCTACATATGGATCCAAAGCCCCGTGGGTCTAGTTTCTGGAACTATCAAGATCTCCCCAATTGGCCCAGTGAATCGCTCAGAAAAAGCCCAACAGTGGATGCGCATCCAACTGATCAAGTTTTCCTTTTTCTTTTATTTTTTCCTTTCTTTTATTTTTTCCCTTTTATTTGGTCGAATTATTGGCCTATTTAAACTCTTGTAATGTCGCTGGAGACAAGTTACCCTACATTTTATTAAAAACGGCACAACCCCCTTTTTCTTTGAGAGAAAACGAGTTCATCTCTGCTTCTTCTCTTTGATTTCGCTTGGTGTGTGATATCCAGGCTTCCCGTTCTTCTTAAGTGTGTAATATCTTGAGAGAACAAAGGTATATCAGAGGTTCACCATCCCCTCTGTGTGACCACTTCATTCCCACACGCCTTGAAGCTCATCTGCTTGCAAGGATTATCCTTCACGTTTCCAGCCTTAGAGTGGCGATCAAGGGAGAATCATGTCATGAAGGATTATCCTTCACGTTTCCAGCCTTAGAGTGGCGATCAAGGGAGAATCATGTCAAGAGCACTCAAAGCTTGTGCTCCTTGTACGAACAATTCAGCTCACAAAATTCACCTTTCTAACCGTTATGACGCTTTTCAATCACTGCCAGATAGTGACAGCTATGGCTGAGTGAGATACCTAGTTTGTTTTTTATTTAAAGAGAAGTGATGTAATCGTAATCTGTAAGCAATGAATTGAGAATAAAATTCATCCTTTTCCAGAGTTTCAAAGCTTTCTTCTTTCAACTTTCAAATAGAGCTAATAAAATATTTATAGGAAAAACCGACCGAACAATGATAAATGATTACGGGCCGAAAGCATATGTTTTTTTGGCTTCTACCTAGGGCTAACATTGTCTATAATGGATATTTTCACCCAGAACATATGAAATCACAACAATACGTCACTTTAAAACTTTCGATAAACTTTACATCAATTAATCTATAAAAAAAAAAAAAATTCTGAAAACCGTACCCCCAAATCAATCAATTAATAATAAGATGTCTTCTACATGAGAGACACCTCAGGAATTTAAGAGATTCTAAAGATGACATATCAGCATAAACTCATACCGTGAGAAGCCAATCAAAACATACATAAACACATTAGTTAGTTTCTCAGAGACACAAATCTCTCTCTTTCTCTCTCTCCTTCGGAGTCTCCAGTTCTCTCATGGGCTTTGTTCTCCTCGTTGCAATCTTCATCTGCAACCCCAATCGTATGTTTACATGTTCGTGCTTCTCATGTCGTAATCTCTGTCGCGAATCTGAAAATTCTAAGTATGTATCTGTTCAGATTCTCCAAAATCTGGGTAATCAATGAACTTGCCTTCATCGATTCGTCTATGGTCATTATCGAAACACAATCCTTCCAAGTAAGCTTAAACGTTTTTGGTCATTCTTTTCTTATTAAATTCTCTGGATTTGCTGATTCATATGAAGAATACTCATGTGCAATCTATAAAAAAAATTAACTGACTAAACTTAAAGCTTAATTTGAAACCGACGACGAGTTTTGGATTTCGATAGTAGCTTCTATCTATGATGCCCTTCACCATAAGCAACATTTTGCACAATCGATCTAATTTTCTTTTAAGAAAATCTCAGCTCGATGTTTTTCGCAGAAGCAATGGGATGCATCACCTGGCCGCTGCAATAAGAAGCAAAAAATTATTTGAACAACTGTAGTAAGTACATTCTAAATTTCTTAAGTATGTAAGAATCTCTCAACTTAGTTGGTATGAGTCTAACTTCTAAGGGAAACATATAATTTGGGCTGTATGTCATATGTTACATCCCAGAGAAAGAATGATTTGTCTAATCTTCGACTTTATTAAGTGTCTGGAACTAATGGTTTCTCTAATCTTTAGTTATCTTGGAGATCGAATAAGGTAAATCTCTCTATCTCCTGCATATTGAGTAGGTTTGTTACTAGAACAAAGGTATTTGGATGTGTACCAATGCCTTTAATTAGTTTGTTCAGGTTCCAATTGAAAACACTTATGTTTCAGGCAAACTTCTTTGCATTAGTATTGCCTCTTTTCCGTTTTCATTGGAATTGCAGAGAAATTATATAGTGATAAAAGTGATTTGGTTTTCTGCATATCGTGTCCTTGCATCAATTTGTGTACGCTAACTATGGACATGGTTCCTAATTACTTCTAGGGTTAGAATTAGATGCAAAGACCAAAGAGGATGAGCTACAAGCAACTATAACATAGATGAAGGAGAACAGAGCGTCACTATGTGAAAAGTTCTCAAAGGAGGAGTTGAGTAAGTTGGTAAGGCTTTATCATAAGCATGTGGTTTCTCATTGCGTTCTTAATCTCCTAAAGAAATTTTTATTTATCAAGTTTGGTTTGTCCTTATTGGTTATGACTACTAGGATCCAATTGAAAATCAAAGAAGAGAAAAAGAATGTACAGTTTCAGCGAAGAAGCTTCGAGCGAATCTACGCAGAGAAGAGCTTGACAAAGTGAATGAAGAGAAAATGGATGTGAAGCAAAATGTATAGAAGATTAGCTTGACAAAGTTATTGTGTTTAGGTGCTACATTATCTGTTACTCCTCTTACCTCTTGCCATAATCTTTTAGTTGTTGTGTTAAGTGGTTTGTTTTCATTTCTAGGCGGATCCCTTAAAGGTATGTTCTGCACTTGAAAGAGATAGCAAGGCAAATGTAACTGAAGCAGAAGATGCAAAAGCAAAGACTGTCCAAGTTCAAGAAATCATCGAAAGTTATAGATTCAACCTATTATTAAGGCATCAAAATCATATTTATGTTTATGAGTCAGGGTTCACGAGCATTCCAGATTATACACAAACTTCTCAAACCTTGAAACTGAAAATCAGGTCTTGCGCCATCGCTTTGAGAAGAGAATTGTTTAGTCTTACGTCAAGCAAGGTGAGGTCTCATGTACTATGTGCGAATAGGATCAGGAGGACTATACATGCTTTCAATGATCAAATTTAAATGATCAAATATAGATGTAATAACTCTTTGATTAGTTGATTAGCGTATGTATTGTTGTCCTTGAACTTTGCAGAGAACATAAGCAATTGGTGCAGTATGATGCTTGTGGAAAATTCTCTTATAATATCTTAGTCTCTCACACACGAGAGGTAAACAAGATTTTTTGTTCTTACGCTTAACCTGGACTAGGACAATTGAAGTAATTTTGCGTATTGATATAAATTCAGCTGAGCTAGAGAAAGTAAATTTGAACGTGCTTGAATCATATTCATCTTGGTAGTGAAAGTGAAGTAAATAAAGTAACAACATATCCAATAGCTACGAAATATCTGCTCCATTCAATTAAATGACTTTGTTAGACTTCTCTTACATAGATCTTCCTGAAGAGAGAGATTGGTGTTGGGATGGGATAGGGTTTAACATTCCTCCTACAAATAATATTTAAAACCATGAGATCTAAACATTCGAATCAAATCAATGGCATCTCACCATTTGTTACCTCAAAACTATATTATGAAGAAATTATTTGAACACAAATTAGTAATTACAACCTTGAATGGGGAAATAAAGAAGACTGTCCTATTGGGCACTACAAAAATTCGAAAACGGCTTTCCGTAACTCCGTTCTAGAAAACTCAGAAAAGGGGTTTCTCATAAACCTTTGCCTCTTAAACCGTTTTGGTTTAAGAAATTTTTAAAATTTACCACCTGGCTCACATCACGTGTCTTCTTTCGAAAAAATACGTGGTTTTAAAAAAAAAAATACTTATATTAGAATCAAATGAAACATTAACCTTTAAAAATGAAGAATTGATGTTGTCACAAATAAAAAAAAAATTTACAACAATAATATCATAGTACTAAATTACTTTAAATTTTGTCTACTCTACCTACAATCCTTTTATATAGTAATTAATAGCAATTTATACCCAAAAAAATCTTTAAAAGTGCATTATTTAGGTAGATAATGAATATTTTTTACAAAATTTACAATTATAAAGTGTTAATATAATAGTGATGTGAACTAGGCTTGGGCGTTCGGGTACCCATTCGGGTTCGGATCAGGTTATTCGGGTTTTCGGGGATAGAGGACGATGACCCATTCATGCATTTTAAAAATTCGGATCGGGTTCGGTTCAGCTCCATCCGAGTTCGGTTCCGGGTACCCGAAATATCGGAAAAAACTAAAAAAAAATTGGTTAAAATTGAATAAATTTTGGTTAAATTTGACAAATAAAACTAAGAATTTTCGGATTTTTCGGCTATTTTAGATATTTTAGTTATTTCGATCTAAAAATAGTTGATATCTTCGGGTTTATAAATATAATTTTGGGTAATTGAGTTATATCAAATATAAATATAATTAATATTTTGGGTATATAATTATATTTCGGGTATTTCGAGTACCCATTCGATTTTTGGTTAGGTTCGGGTTGGTTTCAGTTCTTCGGGTATAGGAGTCTAGGATCCGCTCAGGTATTTAGTCGGTTCCGGATTCGGTTCGGTTCCCCTTTCTCGGGTCGGGTTCGATTTGGTTCTTCGTTTTATGGGTATTTTGTCTAGGCCTAAATTATTTAGAACTCACATTTATTACTTAATAGCAATTTACACAATAAATAAAACAAATCAAAAACATAAAAAGTAATAAAAAAGCTATGGGGCATAGCGCGGGTATTTATCTAATTGGTGTAAAATCATTTAAAACTTTTGACCAAACTTTCTGCGAAATTATCCAATTTGTTTTATGGTGAACAGTTGCACGGTTTTATCTTGAAAACCGGTAACGATGCAACTAAGTTTGCCGTTAGTTCTCTCATCCACATGTATTCAAAATGTGGGAAGTTTAAGGAAGTTTGTAATGTCTTTAACGGATCGTGTGTTGAGTTTGTTGATGGTGTGGCTAAGAAGGCAATGATTGCAGCATATTGTAGAGAAGGTGACACTGAAAGAGCTCTGAGTATATTTTGGAGAAATCCAGAACTAAATGATACAATTTCGTGGAATACAGTGATATCAGGATATGCACAGAATGGACATGGCTGTTAGTATGGAGGAAAGTGGGTTGAAATGGGAAGAATACACTATTGCGGCTGTACTAAATGTTCTGAGTAGTTTAAAGAGCCTGAAGATTGGAAAGGAAGTACATGCTCGGGTATTGAAGAATGGATCATATTCTAATAAATTTATAAGCAGTGGAATTGTTGATGTTTACTGTAAGTGTGGGGATATGAAGTATGCGGAGTCTGTCCATTTGTTATATGGTTTTGGCAACTTGTATTCAACTTCTTCAATGATCGTGGGGTACTCGTCTTGGGGCAAGATGGTGGAAGCGAAAAGATTGTTTGATTCTTTGTTTGAAAAGAATCTAATGGTCTGGACTGCGATGTTCTTGGGATATCTCAATTTACGGCAACCTGATTCTGTGCTTGAACTTGCACGTGACTTTATAGCGAAGGAGACCAAAATTCCTGATTCTTTGGTCATGGTTAGCATCCTTGGTGCATGCTCTTTACAAGCTTCTATGGAACCGGGGAAGGAGATTCACGGTCACAGCCTGAGAACAGACATTTTAATGGATAAAAAACTTGTTACTGCATTTGTTGACATGTATTCAAAATGTGGAAATGTTGAGTATGCTGAAAAGGTCTTTGACAGTAGCTTCGAGAGAGATACAGTAATGTACAACGCCATGATAGGTGGTTGTGCTCATCACGGCTATGAAACAAAAGCTTTCCAGCTCTTTGAAGACATGACTGAAGGTGGATTCAAGCCTGATGAAATTACGTTTATGGCCCTCCTATCAGCTTGTCGTCACCGTGGCTTAGTTCCAGCGGGTGAGAAATACTTCAAGTCGATGATAGAGGTTTACAACATATGCCCCGAGGTTGGTCACTATACCTGCATGATTGATTTGTATGGAAAGGCCAATAGGTTGGACAAAGCCATAGAAATTATGGAAGGTATTGATCAAGTTGAAGAAGATGCTGTTATTCTTGGAGCGTTTTTAAATGCCTGTATCTGGAATAAGAATACAGAGCTTGTGAAGGAAGTGGAAGAGAAATTGTTAGTCATAGAAGGATCTAACGGGTCTCGTTATATTCAACTAGCTAACGCTTATGCCTCGTCTGGTAGATGGGAGGATATGAGACGGATACGGAATCTTATGAGAGGGAAGGAGCTAGAAAAGTTTTCTGGGTGCAGCCGGGCATATATCGATAATCAAGTTCACATGTTTACTTCCTCTGATATTTCCCATTTCAAAACAGAAGCTATATATTCTATGCTACATTTTCTGACCAAGGATTTGACTGAAATCACGATTTAAGAGAGAGGTATCAATTTTCTGTACATTGTAATAGAATACTCACATGTCCCAAGGTTGATATGACTGTTACTTCAAAGTTGAAGGTTCAGAAACAAAAAACCTAAGTTTTCTTATCCAAAATGGTTGTGTAAAACCTCCATTGATGGAAGGGCTTCTTAAGTCTTAACTTAACCAGACGTCAAGGTCATGTGAGTACCAATGGAATCTCTGGTCTTTATTCATCTCTCATCGTGTCTGTAACTTGTTCTATAGTTGAAGTGAACTGTCAACTGTATGTTTCCTTTCTGCAATCATTCTTACTAATTTTTTTTTTGTTTTATTAATTTGAAGAAATCAAGCAACACCGCAATGCAGTTAAGACAACAACAACTGAAACAGCATCAAACAAACACAGAACAACAACAGCAACAGCAACAGAAACCAGTACAAGAACCATGGACTCATGAAGAAAATCAAAACACAAAGCGAAACCTTCCAAAAGAAAACCGATCCTAGCAAGTTGGACCAGATAAACCACACTTCTCCGGGAGTTTAGCAGCGAGGCCAAAGTCGATCATACTGAGAAAGGGATTGGTTTTGGTTTTCTGCTTGCAGAGACACTGGAAGTCGGCCTCGGACAGGGCAGTGCAGCAAGGGCCCTTGGGATCAATGGCTGTGGTCACTGGGTTCTTAGTCTGCACATAGGGCTTGCAAGAGTACAGATCAGCAACGGTCATACCGCATAACTGTCCGGTTGCTGCCGTGAGTGTCAAGGCAAGAACCAAGGTAATAACGACAAGCTTAGTGTTTGGCTCCATGGCTTTGAGTACTTTGAGAGTTTCTCACCAATTGTTTTGCAACTATTTGATGGGTTTGCTCTTCTTTTAGATTAGGATAGGCTACGCTACCTGCTTCATAGGGTTTATATAGAGAGGATAGGCAGGTTTTTTTTTTTGTTTTTTTTTAAAAGGATTTGCACGGATAGGCAGGTTACTGGTCTGATTAGATCTACAAAATTATGATTTTAACATGAAAGCATGGGTCCCTAGCATCATATAAGATTAATATCAGAACTAATCTCCTGTGCATATTATTCAATATCCATATTCATTTAAGAGCATGTGTAGGGGAATATCGAATGTCTAAGATGGCCTATACTATACATTTGATATAATCTATATTCTTTTGTTGTCTTATGATACTTTAGTATAATATAATTACACACTATAAAGTAAGAAGACCCGTGAGACATTGGCATTACTATGTTCCAATGTGCTAACTTGTCACGGGCGTTCTTTGGTGGCCTCGAATTTTATTGGGGGCTCAAATTTAATCGCTTTCATATGCAACCAAAATAAATACAGTGTGTAACTTCTTTTACTTTTGATATATATTGGACGTACTATCCCAATTTGACAATTTATTAATGAGAATAATCGATCTATTATCCTGTTTTTGGTAAAACTGTAGTGGCTCTACGAGTTATGTAGCAGCCAAATGTGTCTTATGGTTCTATTTTGTGTTCTTTATCTGCCAAGCTATGAGCTAACATGAGTAGATGCATGTATGAAGACATTCTAAAATAAAGCTGATCATATATATTGCAGTTTGAGCTCACATTTCATAAGTAGAAATGGGATTGAGTCTTAACCCCACAATACAAAAGTGAACAAAAAAAACATGATTCCCTCATGTGAACAGAACAGAAAGTTTATTTGTTTACTAATTTGAAGGCTTTTTTTGCAGTCTCTACAAGTGGAACAGAACGAAGATTGAATTGTGTAGCAGAGGTCAAGTAGGCACAGGCCAAAGAGACATAGATCTTGAACCAAATCATTGACGAGAAGAAGGTGAGATGCGTACAGATGATTGTGAAGACAATCACTGCCAAGCAGTTTATGAGGTACTTCTTTGTGTTGAACTCTTTTTCTGTTCCTTCGTTAGGGAAATGGCCACGAGAGTAGAAGTCATTGAGCAGTTGGTCTTTGAGCTGGAATGTGTTCATTAACCAAGCATTGATTTCCTTTTCTTGATTTGGGATTTGGCTTAGGTTGATACGACGGATGTGGATGTGAACTTCTGATGGCTCAATACCATAGACATTGTCCAAGAAAGACGGGCAACGGGTTTTATACCCGATGGTCACATCATAAACTGCATGAAGTGCACATAGTTGCATAAGAGTTTGCTTTCTTCAAGAGGAAAGGAAAGGCATAGGATCTTAAACCACTGCTGCAAACCAGCAAAAGTATAAACAAACCTGCATCAAGCGAGCAACCCAATTCTTGCAAGCAGGAGACAAAACCTTTTGTCCTGGGAAGCAGCACGTTGTTCAGTATTGGAAGGCCATTTTCAGCTGCAAATTTCTTACTCCTTTCGCATTTAGCCTCTCTGCATAAAGTCTCATGGTAAAATGTTTTTAACCAAAAGGGTTTCTAAACAAGAATGATACTCCAGTGAAGAGGGAACTTACGTGTAATCTGTGCCCTCGGGGAAAAGAGCAAGCCATAAAGCATCTCGGGGATCCTTAAAACTCGAAACTATCTGCCTCAAGTTTGCTTCATCGACTTCCCATTTCCGCTCAACAGGAATAAACTCGAAGAGGTGAAACGCCCAACCAAACAGAGGTAACTTCATCAAACTGCTCTTAAGCACATATTTCATATTCCCAATCTGACCTTTACGCAGTGCAAGATCCCAGAAGTACATCCAATCAACTTCTGTTCGGTGATTCGCAATGAGCAATACTCGTTCCTCACAAGGAACCTTATCCCCACAGAAAACAACTTTGGTTCTGTTTATCTTCTCAAATAGGAATGGCCACAACGCGAGCCACGAGCCAAAGAAGAAAGAAACACATTTACGGCTATAGTGTACGCTGAAAAGCCTCAACACTACACCTGATAAGAACCCCCAGAATATCAACATCATAAAAGCTGTTGAAACCAACACCATCAGGCATATTATACCTCTTAACACTCTTATCAGAGACAGCTTATTATTAGAGTTTGGTATATTTTCTTCACTCTTTGTAACTTTCTTTTCCATCATAAAAGCTGCTGTGTCTGTTCTTGATTTCACGAATCTCGTGTTACCAGAATCACCATCAGAGCTTATATGGTTACAACATCATCATCATCATAGAGTTCTTGGACAGAACATACTTCACCTGCAGTTATATGATCAAAGACTTAGAGAACTTGACAGAAGATAATATTAATCAACAGAAATATTAATAATAACTTAAAGAAGCTGAGCAAATCTTAAGGATTCCTATTGAAAACTTCATATTAAATTACTAAACACTACAGGTTGAAAGATGATAGATTTAAAAAATCAAACTAAGAATCTAACGATCTGACTTATCCTTCGATTAAAGTAAAGAAGAAGTTTTCTTCTCAGACACACACATACATATATACATTGTCTTAAAAAAACTGCTGACCATGATAATCAAGATTCAAGGAAAAAAAACCAAAAAGAATCAGAACACAGAGCATTACAAATTTACAAGTATATTTTGCAATGCAGATGTAAAATCCACCCACTATCGTATTTTCCTTTTAGGTGGAAACGAGATTGAAGAAGAAGAAGACAGCTTACCATGGAAATGAGGCTTCGGGGTTTTTTATAAACAGTGCGGAAGAAAGGATTAATGGCCGAGAAAAGATCATCGAGGACTACGACCGGTTGTGAAAAAGGGCTCGGAGGTGGTTGGTAATTACGGTTTATGCCATTCTCGTAGAAAGTACTCAAGGAAGGTGCGGAAATTTAAACCACTGTCCCCTCCTTTTTCGTGAATATTAAATCCTACAACGTCACCATGTGTTGTTCATACCAATTATTCAATCTTACTATATTCTTAAAAAATTGAAAAAGAACCAAACCAGTATCTAAATTGGGTCGGGGTTTTAAAGCCCATAAGTCGCTGGGCCCAATGAATGTTGGAGAAAATATGAAAGAGATAGTTAGACATAAAAGTAAATAACTAAACTTTTATATTTTTAAAATTATCCTTTTTTGTTTTTTTTATTTTTGTTTCGGAAGTTTATATGAGATTAATTAAGATCCCTCTCCTTCTCTCTCAGTTTTCCTCCTCCCGCAAGTCACTTTTGAGTCGCTTCTCTTTTGCCGTTTGGTCTTCTCTATTTGCTGCTCCTTCTCAGTCGTGATGGATATCGATTTCAACGAGTACAAGCTCAGGTGCGAGCTTCGTGGCCACGATGACGATGTAAGATGAATTCCACTTCTTACTTTACTGTGTTTTCTCGTTTTATTGATCGATTCTTTCTCTTAGATTTCGAAACCCCGTCCCTAGAACTTGGGAGGCTGTTAGCATAATCCAGCCCCGTGATTCCGCCTTGGACTTTTCTATTATCACTCACTTGATGTGATTTTACATTCGGTTCTGCTTCATTTTCATGTGCGGATTTGATAATTAGCGTGAGGCTTTGTTTTGATTAGGTCAATTTCCCACCGGGATGTGGGTAGTAATGAGATTTCAGGGATATTTAGATGCTGGGTACTGAATTTTAGAGTTGTTTCTTATGGGTTTGATGTTTTAACCTTGCGTGCCAATGTCATTAATATTTAGATGCTGGGTATTGTACCTTATGCTATTGAGCTAATGCACAACTGTAATTGGTTTATCAGGTTCGTGGAATATGTGTGTGCACTGATGAGAATATAGCTAGCTCATCAAGAGACAGAACCATAAGGGTATGGTCACTGGATTCTGATAAGCGCAATTATTCATCGTCTAAAATTTTGTTGGGTCATACAAGCTTTGTCGGACCGCTTGCATGGATTCCGCCGAATGAGGAATACTCTGAAGGCAGACTCGTCTCTGGGAGCATGGATACTTCCGTTCTCGTTTGGAACCTGATAAATGGAGAGATTGTTCAGACATTGAAGGGTCATAAGATGCAAGTCACTGGTGTTACTCTTGATAATGAGGACATAGTTTCATCTTCAGTTGATCAGTAAGTCCTCCTGTTCACATAATTTCCTTAGTATGAAGCTTGCAAACTGTTCAGTCAATTTCTTGCTTAAAATCCAGTGAGTGTATTAGCCTGTGGTTTTCCTTATGGGATATTAAGTTATCTTAATCGTAGTTCTGAGGGTGATTATGAGTGTTAAACTGTGTGCAGTATTGTCTTGACGTAGCTTAAGTTCTCATTTGACCTTTTTTTTATTCTGAAGAACTCTGAAACGATGGAAAAACGGTCAGCTTGTTGAATCTTGGGAGGCACACCAGTCGCCTGTCCAGGCAGTCATAAAGCTGCCATCTGGTGAGCTCGTTTCAGGTACATCATCTAGTTAAAGCTGACATTTGTTTCTTGTTTTCTGTCGTTTTCTTGATGCCAAGTTCTTCCTTGTTCAATTGTTTCTCTTTCTAGTTTGATCGTTCTTCAAATAAGCTTAATGTTAAATATTTTAAGATTGATCTTAAGATGCATTGACTTTACTTTGATTATGTTTGATGGCAAAATTTTCACCGAAGCTCTCATCTAACAAGTTACTTATCCTTCTACCAGGTTCAAGTGACACCACTCTAAAACTTTGGAAGGGAAAAACAATTCTACGAACTTTGGCAGGGCATGCAGGTGAATTTCTTTGTGCCTCTCTAACTTTTCGTTTGTCTCAAATTTCTGTCATATAATATTACTTTTATTTTGCAATGCAGATACTGTTAGAGGGTTAGCAGTGATGCCTGATTTAGGATTTCTTTCAGCATCACATGATGGGTAAGTTCTTTGCTTCCAACAACCTCTTGCCTTACTTAATGCCATTTTCCAAGTGAATGACGCTCATCCATGACCTCATCCTTCTGTGATTAAATCGGAATTTGTTGTCTCTTGCATGACCTGGATAAGTTCAGTGATCCGGTGATTATATATTTTGTGCATCTTGGTAGTAATCTCTATTTTCTTTTTATCTAAACAGGTCAATCAGGTTATGGGCTCTAAGTGGCGAAGTTCTTTTGGAGATGGTTGGCCACACTTCCATTGTGTATTCAGTTGACGCACATGCATCTGGCCTTATTGTTAGTGGCAGCGAAGATCGCTATGCCAAGATATGGAAAGGTAATCATGGTTTTCCTTTTCTCTCTTTTGGTTTCAAAGCATGTCTGTTTGTTTTTTATGATTAGATATGTTGTTCTTACTTTGTTGATATTGTCTGGTACAGATGGATTATGCGTTCAGAGTTTGGAACATCCAGGCTGTGTCTGGGATGCCAAGTTCTTGGAGACTGGAGATATTGTGACTGCATGCTCAGATGGGGTGCTTCGTGTTTGGACAGTACGCGATGACATGATTGCAGATCAGATGGAGATTGATGCCTATGATTCCCAAATTTCTCAGTACAAATTGAGCAGGTAATCTGATCATTAAATCCTGTGTCCATAGCGTATTTTTGTCACATGGCAGTTTCATGATTTTTTTATTATATGACCTGCTGACAGTGTATTTTGTGTCTATTATGCTTGAAAAATAACTGCAAAGTATATGCATGTCGTTCTTTATCTCAGGAAAAAGGTTGGGGGAATGAAACTTGACGAGCTGCCGGGACTTGATGCACTGACGATTCCAGGTGCCACTAATTATCCAAATGTTGTATTATTAACTTTTATCATCCGGTAGAAAGCCTCAATTTTAAAAGAAATCTCAAGAGAACACATAGATAATTTCCCAGCTGTAATTAATACTGTCTGGCTATGGTCACTCTTGTAACATCTTCTAGTATTTGATGTACCATATTCTCTCAGGTACCAGTGATGGTCAGACAAAAGTCGTAAGGGAGGGAGACAATGGTGTTGCTTATGCATGGAATATGAACGAACAGAGATGGGACAAAGTAAGTGAATGAACTTTTATCTTTTTTTGTTCTTATGCCATTTTTGCTCTTGATCTGAATGGTGCTTTATTATTGATTAGATCGCATACATGAATATACACATAACTTGTGGTAGAGTGATTTGTCTCTAACATGTGGTCGCATGTCACCTTTTTTTTTCTTTCAGATTGGTGAGGTTGTTGATGGTCCAGATGGTGTGGCTGACCGTCCAATCCTCGATGGAGTTCAGTATGATTTTGGTTAGGATTTTAACATATTATGGAAACTACAGAATCATTTAAGATCAAAGTGAACAACATTCTCAACCGTTTTTTTTTTCCTTCTAGTTTTCGATGTTGACATTGGTGATGGGGAACCTATCCGGAAGCTACCTTACAATCGATCAGGTACCTAAACTGTGTTGCTGGCCTTCTCTTCATTCCAAGTGCAACTACAAGCAAGTGCTTCAATTTATTACACTTCAAATGTTTTCTTGTTTGGCAGACAATCCTTATGATGCAGCTGACAAGTGGCTTCTAAAAGAGAATCTTCCCTTTGCATATCGACAGCAGATTGTTGAATTTATATTACAAAATTCTGGGCAGAAAGACTTCAATTTTAATCCATCTTTTCGTGATCCCTTCACGGGCGGTAAAAATCACATGTTTTCGAAAATATTTGGTATTAAATTCTGTTTTTAGGATTTTATTTTAATTTTTATGTTTTGCCTTCTTTGTGTAACAGCAAATGCTTATGTGCCTGGGCAAGCATCTCATACAGCTGGTATGAATATAGCGTCTGGGTTATTTTCACATAATACTTAAATTTCATTAGGGATTTTAGTTTCTCGAATAGTCTTCTGTTTGACTCATGCACTTTGACTCTTTTCTGTTGCAGCAACTCCGGCAAAACCTTTATACAAGCACATTCCAAAAGTATGCAGGAATTCTTTATTATTTCTTTATTCCTGTTTGGTGTTTCTAGCTATTGATCCTTTTTTCTTCCATTGTTTTCTCCAGAAAGGTGTGCTAGTTTTCGATGTTGCTCAATATGACGGGATTCTGAAAAAGATGACAGAATTCAACAATACATTACGATCTGACCCAGTAAGCTCTCAGTAACTTCTGGCACATGACTACAGTTGCACCCAAGAATGATTCAATGATTATTTTACTGATACTAGTGTTGGTAATATATGTTTCTGAAATTTGTTTCCTTCTTTTGAAGGTAAATAATGACAGTTCCCTGACAGAAGTCGAAGTATCTAGAGTAGGAGCAATCGTTAAAATACTCAAGGACACATCACATTACCACTCTACCAGTTTTGCTGACATGGACATTGCTTTGCTTTTGAAAGTGCTACAAGCATGGCCACCTGCAATGATGTTTCCTGGTAGGTCTTCTCTTCTATTCTCACTATTATGAAGCCATAGCAAAATCAGTTGATTCCAATATGCTTGTATAACAATCTAAAATGAGATATGTTTTGGTTTATTTGGATAATATTCTTGGTTTCCATGTGTTTCTCTTGATGTTTCTGGCAGGCCATAAAGCATTTTGACTTTTGCTAGCCACTTTATATATTTGTGTCAATTGTTGGATATAGCCTTGTGTTTTGCTTTTGGATCGAGCTCTTATGCTTATAGTTTTTGAATATGCAGCTACTGATATAGTCAGAATGCTCGTTTTGCATCCTCATGGAGCAAGTCTACTTATTAAGCATGTGGAAAACAACAATGGTAATCATCTCTCACGTGAAGCTATGGTTTCTCAACATGAATTAAAGTATCAGCTAATGTCCTTTATTTAACTTGTATCTCTCTGTTACTTTAAATTCAATCAGACCTGCTTTTGGATTTGATAAAGAAAGTCACAGGAGATTCGGCTCTTCCTGCAAATCTTCTAACAACAGTTCGTGTCCTGGTTAATCTATTCAAGAATTCTTCATTTCATTACTGGCTACAGAGGCATCATAGTCAAGTAAGTACTATTTCGTCTCCCTGGTTTTATATCATATTTAGAATCTGTGATAATCTTGATGAACCTACTATCGGTTTAGCCATGACTCTCAGCCTTTGAGGAGGAATTTTTTGTTTCTGTGTCTAGTATTTGTGGCTGAGCTGCGTCTGGGAATTAAAATGAAGTTTCTTATTACGTTTTACTGTAGTCCCTATACATTTGTGTTTGTGTGTTTTATTATGATCAATTTTAAGAAGACGTTTCTCGGGTACGCAGCTTTTTTATTATGTGCTGTTGATCAATGCAGATTCTTGATGCCTTCTCAAACTGTTATTCATCCCCAAATAAGAATCTGCAGCTGGCTTATTCGACGTTACTTCTCAAGTAAGATCACTCTTATATTACTTTTGTTTCATTTGGAGTAATGCCTAATCGTAGTTATAATCAATAATACTCACTGTTGAGTTTTTATCAGACACAGAACATCAACATCATGATCTATGTTTTTTTTCCCGCAGTTATGCAGTGCTATTAATTGAAAAGAAGGATCAAGAAGGCCAAGCTCAAGTCCTTTCAGCAGCATTGCAGGTAAGCCTCAATTTGGTCATTTTCACCATCGTACATATATCCCCCATTTATCTCACCATTGAATTGAATCTCATCTGTTGTAGTCACTCTTTATCACTTGAACAAATCTCTGAGATAAAAGTAAAATCTGAGAGAACCAATGTACCAAAGAGTTTCCTGAATTTCTCGTAGAACTATTATCATCTCTGTGCTAAAAAGATGAAAGTTAAAACAGATTGCAGAAGAGGAAGCTGCAGATGTTGATTCCAAATTCCGGAGTTTGGTAGCAATTGGCTCTCTGGTTAGTTCGCAAACCACTAGAGTTGTTCCTCTTAAGAAGAATATATATGATATGCTTATTTTTATCGGTGTATGTGTTTCTGTAATGGCAGATGCTTGAAGGACTCGTGAAGAAGATAGCTATAGATTTTGATGTAGAGAGCATTGCGAAATCAGCAAAGGCGTCGAAGGAAGCCAAGATTGCAGAAGTTGGTGCGGATATCGATCTTCTAATTCGTCAGCCTTAAAAGAGACTCGTGATTTAAATTTATATTCCATCCTTTTGCAAATAGATGCTTCTCTTTCCTTGAAACGCAATGCAAAATTTTCTAGCAGAGCTTCAGATTGAGTTGAATATTATTAACTCTTAGATAGAAGCAATGAAACAGAGGAAAAACTAAAGAGGCTGCTCTGTTTTTATGGTTTCCATTTGGAGTAGAATTTGAGATCACCCCACATGAGCATTCTACTAAGCGAAATCCTAACGTTCTTCTTCTTCAAATGCCAGTGCCTTGGCTTTATCCTCTTCCCCAAGCTAAATCCGAAATACTGCGGAAACTTCTTCAGCTCTTGTAATTCTCTTTCCATGTCGTAGACCAGAAACTCGAACTTGGGCCTCAAGTTATCTTCGACACTGTATCCGAATATCGCCGGGATTCTCCCGCAGACTCTAGCTGCCTCCTCGTGTTCGAGCCCTATGCTCTTGAGGAATCTCATCTTAGCTGTTAGCTTCTCCACCCTCGTGTTAAGCACGTGCGCGTTCGTCTTGCTCGCTCGGTTCAGATTCCGTAGCCCTAGCTCCCGAAGATAAACCAGCGTCGGTCTCAAGCAGTACTCGACGTCGGAGAGGAGGATGTTCGGGCAATTAACGATCAATCCTCTGGATTCCGCGGCGGAAGCTCCGAGCTCGGCGGTGAGAAAATCGAAGACGGGATCGATTCTGGAGATGTCGAAAGTTGGATAGAAGAGCTGGGGACAGAGGAATACGAGGCGAGGGAAATCTTGGTCGGAGATTCCTTTTGATTTTAGGAAGTTCACGGCGGAGAGGATCACGGGAAGGTTGTCCACCGGAGGGGCAAGACGGGGATTCTGAGGAACAACCCCGAGGGAAGAGAGGTATCTTAGATTTTCCCGGTGAGAGGTGTGGAATTTGAGATAGAGAGGTCTAGAGGTTGGAGGAGGAGAGGAAGACGACGAGAATGAGGATAGAGGTTGAAGACGAAATGAAGAAATAACGGATGAGTTAGCCATTGATTTCGTCACTCTGTTTATCCTCATCCCGGTTCGATTTTATATCTCTGCAAAATAAACCAGATATTAGTTTTGAACCGAATCCCGGTTCATATCCATGGACCATAATAGTATATTGGGCTAAATCAAAGCACATCATTATACAACCCTAGACGAGAAACTTCACTTGGCATTCTCTCTCGTCTTGTTCAGTCTGTGATTTCTCTTGGCGCCGAAAATGAAGCCAGTAATAGGCACTGTGGTGTCGAACAAGATGCAGAAGTCGGTAGTGGTCGCCGTCGATAGGCTCTTCCACAACAAGCTCTACAATCGCTACGTCAAGCGTACTTCCAAGTTCATGGCTCACGACGACAAGGACGCCTGTAACATCGGCGATCGAGTAATTCCATTTTGATCAAGAGCTCGAAAATCTAGTGAAGCTTGCATCTTATGGATGATTACCACGAATTGGAAGTAGACCTATCCGTTTGTTGATGATTACCACAAATTGCTCCTAAAAGGAACTTGATTCTGTTGTATATAATACAGGTGAAATTGGATCCTTCAAGGCCTATGAGCAAGCATAAGCATTGGATTGTTGCTGAAATCATAAAGAAAGCACGAATATATTCTCCCCAGGCTGCAGCTCTCAATTTCTCAGCTGCAAAAGCTCCTGAGCCGTCTTCGAGTCCCCCTGTCTCGTCTTCCTAAGGTCATCTCTCCGTGCGTTAACTGTAATCAGACTTGTGTTGTTGAGTTTCACTTGCAAGTTCAGTGTAGTTTCTTTATTTATAAAGATAGCTAGTTTCAGTTTTGAGGAACTTGAGATGTGACTTTGCCGTTTCTGAAAATAACTTTATGATTGATGAATTTGACTTTATAGATGATTATAATCTATTCAAATTTCAAGAATAAAAAAAAAAAATCTCACTCTAGTACAAAAAGACCAAGAAGGGTAGAGAGATTGGGTTTAGTTAAATGGATCTATCCTTGCTTATGGAACAATGTGTGTAATTAAGCAGCCCCAAATTTGACCAAATTTTTTAAAATGAAACAATTCTGGTTTGGAACTCTTAACCGAACCGAATCTACTCCATCGTACATTGATTGTGATGTTGTAACCATATTAGAATTTTGTTCAGTTTTGGTATTCGGGATTGAACACAGCCATAGAGAAAACGCATCTCTTAATCAGTTTCTAGCTAACCAAAAAAATGTTCCAACAAGTCAAGGAAATGATAAGGTGCCATGTTGCTTTAATTTTGAAAACAAGATACACCTCTGACTAAATTTCTCATCCATAAAAAATATCAAATTCAAATGTGGTTTGGAACTAAACCGAACATAATCAACCTTGCCACGTCAGCATTCCATCAGACATTGATTGGTCTCTTTTGATGTTATGTAGGTCCCATCATATCAGGATGCAGTGGCACAACTCCTCGTCTCTCTCCCATCCAGAAGATAAAATTTCGGTTAATGTATATTACAGACTAGTCGAGAAACAACACTAACTCAGCCTTCTCTAACAATGGAAAGAACTAGTTTTCTCCGAGGGCAACCTCTAACAACATTACCCTCTCTTCCCAGACAACGGTTCCTTCTCCGAGGATTGAAGAACAATCGGATTGTCAGGTGTTCAGGTCTGAAGAACCACTCGAATTCTGTAAACTCCAGGTTTTTCGATCTTCGCCTCAGAGCTTCAGGTTAGTGTGTTCAACAGTTTTAAGCTTCTGTCGACTTTTGTGGTTGCTTCTCGCTGAAATGGCTTCTGTAATGTAATGTCCGTCTCTCCTATTTTGATTTGCTTCTTCAATATCAAATAAGAGTAGTTGCACTAAACAGTTTTGTTAATTAATTTATTTCCTTGTAATTGAACAAAGGTCCCATCAAAGCAAGCTCTGCGGTAACAGAAGCAAACCCTACGAACATAAGATCCAAGGAAGAAGACCTTGTCTTTGTAGCTGGTGCTACGGGTAAAGTTGGTTCTAGAACTGTGAGGTTAGTTTCTTTTAAGTTTGAAGAAGAATAATTTCCCGCAATGCTGGTTGGTTTAAGAGTCCTCTTACATTCAGAGAGCTACTGAAGCTCGGATTTCGAGTTAGAGCTGGAGTTCGAAGCGCTCAGAGAGCAGCAAGTCTTGTGCAAGTACATTATTAACACTGAGTATTTTGTTATATAGTCAATTGTTTCATCATTTTAAGTGATGTTAATACTTTGCAGAGTGTTAAGGAAATGAAGCTCCAGAACACAGATGAAGGAACTCAACGTAAGAAGAAAACGTTTTGATTTATTTACAACTGAGTTTTGTGGTACAAGAAAAGTAACAGGCAGTGTCTGTGTCTTTAGCCCAGCTGTAGAAAAGCTTGAAATTGTGGAATGTGACTTGGAGAAGAGAGATTCAATACAGCCTGCATTAGGAAATGCATCCGTGGTTATATGCTGTATCGGTGCTAGCGAGAAAGAAATCTCCGATATTACCGGCCCTTACAGGATCGATTACTTAGCCACCAAAAACCTTGTTGATGCTGGTAAGCAAAAATTACACTCAAAACGGTTTATTTCTCCATTCTTTCTTTCTTGTGTCATCATTGCCTCTTTGTGGTTTTATGAGCAGCAACATCTGCAAAAGTTAATAACTTCATTTTGGTGACATCCTTGGGGACAAATAAATTTGGATTTCCTGCTGCAATTCTCAAGTAAGTCTATAATGTTTTTCTTTTCATTACACATTTTGGTTAGAGAAGCTCATAAAACTTGATGGCATGTGCTTGTAATATGACTTCTTCTAAACATCTTGTTTTTTTAAGCCTATTCTGGGGAGTTCTTTGCTGGAAAAGAAAAGCAGAAGAATCGTTGATTGCAAGCGGTCTCAATTACGCAGTGAGTGATTCACAAATTATCTTTAAACACCAAACTTAACAGTTTCACAGACTTTAGATTGTATCATACCTTAGAATTTTGTCTTTCCATCTTGATTCTTCAGATAGTTAGGCCTGGAGGAATGGAGAGACCCACTGATGCATACAAGGAAACTCATAATCTCACTCTTGCTCTAGAAGATACATTGTTTGGTGGTCAGGTCTCAAATCTCCAGGTATTATTTTTTTCCCTTGTCTATGACACAGTGATATGACCTTCTTATGACGAAGAGCTTTGATTTGTTTTTCTTTTTGCTTCCTTGCTACTGATCTCCAGGTTGCAGAATTGCTCGCTTGTATGGCAAAAAATCCTCAGCTTTCTTTCTCTAAGATTGTGGAAGTGGTTGCTGAAACAACTGCACCATTAACTCTAATTGAAAAGCTTCTTGAAAAGATTCCTTCGAAACGTCTTTATGTGCCTCCACCAAAGGTTATATTTGCGTTCTTCTCCTCTCTTTTTCTAATCTTGATTATCGCTCTCCTGTGATAAGATGGTTATCTTTATCTCTCTGCATTTTGATTGCGGACAGGAATCAGTTGCAGCCAAAGAGGTCACACCAGTCCCTACTTAGCCTGTCACTCAAGAACCAACAGCTCCTAAGGTGAGTGAAGCACCTGCCAAAGTAAAAGATGTGAAACCTAGGCCGCTGTCTCCTTATGCTGCGTAAGACAACTTTTTCCTCAAAAGGCAAAAAATCGAATATGTATCTAAACTGACTTGTTGACGTGACATTGATTGTTTTTGATGTCCTTTGTTTCTTTTTTGTTTTGTGAATATGTACAGCTATGAAGACTTAAAACCTCCAACATCTCCTATTCCAACTTCGACCACATCACTTGGTGCCACTAAATCTAAGGAGGTAGATGCCACAGAGGTTCCTGTTGAGACCAATGAAGTTTCGCTGCCAGATAATATCTCAAATGTCGTAGTAGAAGAAGAAGAAGTGAAGCAAGCTGAGGAAAAGAAAGAGAGGCCTCTTTCCCCTTATGCTCGGTAACAACCTACTATCTTTTGGATCATATTCAGGACTCACTAGATTGAAATTGATTATGCGTGGCTACGAGTTTCTATTGGTATCATCACAGTTGGACTAACAGAAATGTGAGCTGTAATGACGAAAGTTTGATGCTTTTTTTACTTGGCTGTATTATTATGCAGCTATGACAATCTAAAACCACCTTCATCGCCCTCTCCTAAAGCTTCGGGTACCCGCAAGAGCGATTCTTTGTCGCCTGGTCCAACCGATTCTGATACTGGTAAAAGCTCAACAGTTGCAGCAAGTGTCACTGAGACAGAAGCACCAGCCACACCAAAAATGAGACCTCTTTCTCCTTATGCAGTGTAACAAATTTTCCTCTGTATATATAATCCGCTTGTGGTCTGTTTTTTCTTCAATGAATCTTCATTGTGTTTTGCAGTTACGCAGACCTGAAACCACCAACCTCGCCAAGTCCTACATCAACCGGTCCCAAGGTAACACCATCTGTAGAAGAAAACTCAGAGTTGCCCGGAGGCAATGATGTGCTGGATACAGTTGATGGTAGTGTGTAAGTATCTAAATACCAGATTTAAAAAGTGGATCTAGTTTAAGAAATCGATCTATACAATCTCAGGTTTTTGCTTGTTGTTTGTGCAGGAACACGACTCCATCTTCTTCTGTACCAGAAGCAGCAACTGTTAACAATGTGACAGACACTTCCGTTACTTCAGAAGACAATGCAGCTGATCAGCCAAAGCCAAGGCCTTTATCACCTTACACAATGTGAGAGAGAGAGAAAGCATCCTGGCTCTAATTGTGTTCATTGTTATCACTTCTTTTTATGTGAGAGATTCATATGTTTGCAGGTACGAGGACATGAAGCCTCCAACATCACCGCTTCCATCTCCAGTCATCAATCATTAGTTACTTATGTGTGAGACGAATTGGCCTTAAACCCTGGAGCTTCTTCTTCTAAACTTCAGATTCTTAAAAAACATGAGAGAGAGAATGGGGCAATTCAGTTTTGCAGGTATGAATTATTGAGCTTATTTGTAGAGTAATACAACATTCATCTTGCCTTCTGAGTTGTACATTTTTCTTCTGTTCAAAATATTCATATTTGATTACCCATTTGTTTCCCTCTCACATATATAATCCAAATTTATCATCATTAGGCTTTTATAAACTTTGGGACTGTCTTATATCTCTCCTGTGAGCTCTTTCTCAATCAATCAACTTCATATATATAACGCTACATCTTTTCAATAAATGTATACAGACTCTGTATTACTCTGTTAATATAAAAAGATGGGAAAAATCGAAGTTTGTTTAGTGTTATGTATACGTCCACAAGAGAAATATATTTTTACTGATTATAACGATTCATAGGAGTACTAAATTACTATGTGCATGATAAGAAGAGTCAATATACTTAGGAGTTAGTTTGTGTTGAGAATGCGGCAATCGAGACAAAAACTCAGAAGACAAAAAAGAGTTGTCGCCTTACGTCTCGGAGAGAAAACTACGGAGCAGAAACTTAGGAAACCACAACCGAAGAACACAATCCCAAAATATGAATCTTCTTCTATAACCTAATAACCTCTCTTGGATTCTCTTTATTTAATTTCATTTTGTTCACAAAAGGTTGATTTTGTTATATTATAGAGTGGCGAACGATAAATAAACCCTGAAAACACTTGAATTTACGTTTAATCGCATGTAACACTTCCAAACAAAACCAACTCTAACAACATTTTGTAAATATTTTTTATTAATGTTGTGTTGTACATGTCCTTGGCTATTGAATTGAAGACTAGTCTGTTACAATATTTATATTTCAAAGACGTACATGATTTATTTATATGCATCTAGCTCTATTCTCTAATTCTCTAAGCAACGTATGGTAGCTTTATTTATAGAAAAAGGTTTTGCAGCTTCTCACCTTTCATCGCTTTTAAGGCTTTCCTTTATCATTTCAATCAAGTGCTTGCCACTCCATGCATGATCTCTTTACTCAAAAGACACCCACCAAAAAACCTTTTGTCATTTACCATTAGTTACTCTTGCGGATAATGCTTTGTCAAAAGAATATATATATATTCGTGAATGCCATTACAAATTTTGAACCTTAGTGGAGCTTTTAGAAATGATCCACTTGAGTAGCATAAATGGCCAACCATATAAAATCACGTAGAACTATATTTAAAAAGATATGTTAATAGCTCTCCCTCCAAAAATACTACGAGTCTATATATCTAAGTGTATTGTTATGTCCATATAAAAGAAAATTTAATTTAGAAACCTTGTAATGTATCATGAATAAAAAAGAAAAAAACTAGCACGATACTAGTCATGCTCCAAATAATTTTGAATCTAGCGTAAAAGGAATCCAATTTAAGAACTAATATTATCATACAAGTGATCATATCGTACAAAAGATGAATTAACATTATATTAGAACTTCACACACACAAAACAGTAAATCTCCAATTTGTAAGTTGTCCTTTCTGATTTTTGTTTGCATAAAAAGTAGCCTTTACGAAACATCAGTCATCAGACCCGATGTCAAACCAATAATTACATATTGTTTGATTCTTTTGATGCAATTACCCGAAAAGAGACACATAATTTGTTTTATTTTAAGATACTTTATTTTAATAGTAAAGTGTTTCAATCAAAGGCATGTTTCTTTCCAAGATCGGACTGGTCAATATGAATCATGAAAAATAGATAGAGAGCCAAATTATTTCTATAATCATTATGCAAATGGTTTTTATCCGACAACGAATTATATACAAATGGGATTTTGGTTATGCGATAAATATTAAAATAGTTGTATTTATTATTCACAAAATACTCGTATTTAACAGAAAGCAAATAGGAGGGTGTATCATGGGAATTACGAAACTCATAAGGAATAGTTATGATGTGGTAAACGGTCGTTTAGCCGTATTAGGAGTTTGGAAGCTAAAATGAAGAGCTTAGTGTGCAAGCATAGCCATCTTTCCAACATTATGGAGCTGAACTTTTACACATTTTGAAAAAAAAATTGTGGAAAATCGAAAGTAAAGAGCTGGTTTACTAATAGAGGGATTTCTCTCATCGCTCAAAGCGTCATAAGAGATGATTGTTTTCAATCCTATGTCGCTGCAAGCCATCCCTTATGGCTGCAAAAGATCTTTGATGATGAGAGTCATCACCTCTTAGCAATCTCCTGCTTGGTTCTCGTCTGTCTATTTAGTTGGTTTTTAGACATGCTTTGTGTAAAAGTCCTCTAAGGCTCACAGGTTTCACCTTGTTTGAAGCTTAGTTTTTGTACATGTCTAAACCTTGAACATTCACTAATATATATAACTTTAGATGGAAAAAAAAACAGAAATATGTGGACGACAAGAAGAAAAAAAGAAGTAATTTTATCCAAGGAAAGCCATATTGTGAACTAAACTAAACCCAACACAAAATTTGACGCAAGAAAGAACTACGTACAACTAAAAACCCCTCCAAATTAAGACTAATTGTTGACAAAGAAAAAATTATATATATGCATTTATATGCAAGAAAAAAAATTAGTTTTGTCCAACTCTTCGTCGCATGATATTTTCTTTATGCTTCTTTTTTTCGTTTGGCCGTAACCTTTTATTTATGTACTATATTTTTGATAAATTATTTTACTACTTATTAAAAAAATTGTGCCCCAGACTAAATAAAATTTTGGATATATCATATATGTATGTGTGTATATTTATTGGTTGTCAAACAAAAAAAATTATATATATGCATGTACCTTAACCCAAAGAAAAGAAGGAACAGATGAAAAATAGTATCCAACAGTTAAATAATTTTTTACGTTTTTCAATCAAATATATATTCTTTTTTATAGTGAAAAAAATTCTGTACAATTGTATGATTCTTATTTCTAGTGAGTAGTCTCATTTCATTCGTGGTATAATGCTATTCACTGCTATTTCCCTCTGTTCTTTAACCTTTCCTTTCTTCTTCTTCTTCTTCTTTAAACTTTTTTTTTTGTCACTTTCTAATTGTTTTATATCTCTCATTTAATGCTTTGTTTCAGTGATTTTCAGTTGTTGGGTCATTTTTACTTCTGATTTTTTTTTTTACATCACAAACCTCTTTAGAGATAATATTAGGCGGGGGATTTCAAGTTTTTCACAGCAGAAAACTCTTCAGATACTCATGACGACAACAACTTCGATTCACAAACGTTCTAGAAGGTTCTGTCTCTTCTTGTTCATTACTTTATGTTTGCTTTAATAATCCTGTCTTAACAAACTTCTGCTATTTCCGACATTTTTCCAGCGATCCGGTTCCTAGAAAATCTCTCAAGAACAACAAATCAAGTGAAGCCATTTACAACATCGATCGATTTCACATGGTCAGAATCTTCAAATTTGTATTTCATGTTTTGTTAAAGCTTTTTCTTCATCCTCTGTTCATCAAATCAACATAATTTTTTGTTCTGTAGGATCAAACGTTGCAGAGAGAGATAGAACAGCTAAAATCTCTTGTAAAATCCAGAAAATTACATCCCCAAAGAGTCTCAAGTTATGAGGTTTAAAGAAAGTTTTTCTCTAAACAATGTCTTAGGTTCTTTAAGAAAATCAAAATAGATCTCAGATCTCCCATTTTTACTCCGCAGATGGATTTGCTGCTTCAAGAAGATGAACTTTTAGTACGGCGTGAAATGGAGACAGTCCTTCGACGCAAGCTGTTCTTGGAAGATTGTAGAAACGAAGATTCTTCTATCCCCAAGGTTATAAAAAAAACTACTAAGATTTGTCTACCTTAGAACACAAGTAAGCCTTTGAATATCTTCTCTGAGATTTAAGATAAATGTTTTTATGGTTTCTTGATTTAGGAAGCAAAGAAACTGGTGAGCGAAATCGCAGGTTTGGAGCTGCAAGTGATGTACTTAGAAAGATATATTCTTTTGTTATACCGGAGATTCTTCAACAACAAAATTACATTTAACTTAGAATCAAAGGAAAAAGAGAGATCATCCGAGGATCTTCTTAGGTCTACTAAGCTAATTGATTCACCAAAAAACGCAGCCTGCAGCCCGCAGAAAGTTCTAGAAGACTCAGAAATTTTCCGCACCTACTCATCGCTGTCTCATTGTTCAGGCTATTCCTTTAGAATGTCTCCCCAAGCAATGGACTCATCATACCATCACTCTCTTCCTTTCTCAATGCTTGAGGTAAAAGAAGTTGTGTTAAAAAGTTAATATTGTTTGAGTGTCTTTCTTTAGCAATGGCGATTTACGTTTTTCGCGGTTTCAGCAAGCTGATATCGATGCGATGATCGGGACATATGTTTCTGAAAACGTTTCTAAATCAACAAACAGTTTGTCTGAAGAGATGATCAAGTGCATCTCAGGGGTATTTCGTCAACTCGCGGATCCAGAATCACTCGATGATGATCGAGAATCGAGTAGCCCTTTTCGCGGGAAAGAGCACCCGAAGGTCATGAGCCGACCTTACGAGAAACTATTAATGGTGAAATCGATATGTAGAGACTCAGAGAAGTTAAATGAAGTTGAACCTGCTTTAAAGCATTTCAGGTCTTTTAAATCTCAGGCTCTTACAATATCACCTTCTTTTGGTTTGTATAAATTAACTCTGTTATTTAATCAATCGTATCGTTCTTCTTCAATTTAAATGTTAAGGTCGCTTGTTAACAAGTTAGAGGGAGTGAATCCAAGGAAGTTGAATCAAGAAGAGAAGCTAGCTTTCTGGATTAACATACACAACTCTTTGGTTATGCACGTAATGTTTCATAAACTAATTTTTCGAACTCGATCAGTCTGATAGTTCATGGTAGACATTAATTTGTGTGTTTCTCGGGTTTGTTTTTGTATATATTTGCAGTCAATTATTGTCTACGGGAACCCAAAAAACAGTATGAAAAGGGTATCTGGGTTGCTGAAGGTAAGGTGATCTTACTTACAGTGCAGCTCCTAATTGGAACACTAAATGTCTAGGGTTTTTCTACTGTTTAATGTAGGCAGCGTATAACGTTGGAGGTCGAAGCTTGAACTTAGATACCATTCAGACTTCAATTCTTCGTTGCCGCGTCTCTCGTCCAGGACAGGCAAGTCTAAGATTGATTTCGGTTCTGAATTTTTCGACTTTTACATGTTGATTAGAAGGTTTAAAGGATTTGCTTATTAGCAGGTATTTAGGTTCTTGTTTGCTTCTAAATCAAAGGGTAAAGCTGGAGACTTGAGTAAAGATTATGCTCTAACTCACCCTGAGCCTCTTCTTCATTTCGCACTTTGCTCTGGGAACTTCTCAGATCCATCAGTAAGCAAAATCTCCCGACTCAAACATCTTTTCTTGTGTTACACGCTATTCATAAGAAGGATTAAGTTTAAAAACACACGATTCTTTTAGGTTCGTATTTATACGCCGAAGAACGTGATGATGGAGCTAGAATGTGGTAGAGAAGAGTATGTAAAATCAAACGTAGGAATCTCCAAAGACAATAAGATTCTTTTGCCAAAACTCGTGGAATTATATGCTAAGGACACTAAACTTTGCCACGTCGCCATCCTCGACATGATCGCTAACTATCTGCCTTGTGATGCAAGAAATAAAACCCAGCAGTGTCGGAACAAGAAGCATGGAAGATTCGTCATCGATTGGGTCGCACATGATTTCAGATTCGGGTTGCTTCTCTGAGAAGAAAACACCGAGTGAGTTTTTTTTTTTTTAATTCCGATCTGAGAGTTGAATCGAAGAAGTTATTGTGCCAATTTTTTCAATAATGGTTGCCCATGAAGATTATGTTATGGTTACAAACTCAACTACTCAAGTGATAAGTGCAGATCTTTTTGATCATTGAACCCCAAGAACTTACAGAACAGAGTCAATAGATTTCTTGGGCAGAGTTTGGGGATTAATTGTAAACTCAAAGAAGATAAGAGGTTAACGAAGTTGGTGCATGATGGCAACTTGGAGCTGCCAAAAACATTCAATATAGTTTTTTGTACAGCTCAATCTTCAAAATAACTCTCATCACATAGTATACGTATTTGAAGCATAAAAATAATTATCTATCATGTTGTTATCATCAAGAAAACATTTGTGAACAGCCTACACCAGTAAGAACATAAAAGAGACCACTCAATTTGAGGTGCAAGGAAAAAACACTTGAACACAATCTGAAATTTCCAGTATAGGAAACTACGACATTACAACGTGTGACATAGACCGACAAAGAATCACCAAATCGTACAAAAACTTGACACCGATTGACTTTTCAAATCCAAATACGCCAACTGAAAAAAGACTCAATTAGCAAAATTAACTGGAAGAACCTTAAATCCAAATTTCTGACCTAAACAAAAAATAATAGTTGAATCGAAACTTAGAGGTCGATCTTGAGCTCTTCCTTGGAATCGGAAAAATAAGCGAGGACGTATGGAGCAAAACGGATAAGGACGACCCAACCACCGAATAAAGCAGAATTATGCATCAATTCCTTCAGAGCCACGGCTTTGTCTGGCTTTGGCATGAACATTCCGGGAAACATGTCTGTCTACTCTGCGTCTTCTTCTCCAAGATTAAATATTTAAATATTTAAAACCCGAAACCCTAGACCTTTGTTTTGTTTTGCCGTCTATCTTTTCTTACTACTACTATATATAAATTTTTCTACGAATTAACCGAATATATGGGCTTTGCGAACAACAACAAAAAACCGAAAATATGGGCTTTATATTAGGCCTTGTTACATCATTATTAAAATCCACGTGAGACGTGACTATTCGAATTTTACCAAAAAAACAAACAGCCTTCCCGGGAAAAATGTTTCGGTACAGAATTGGTGAACCAGCATGGAATTTAAAAAGTAGTAACTTTTTTCAATCTAGAACATATAAGTCTATATTATCACAGCTAATACATCATCTAACAATTTGCTATGTTTAGTGATGTTACAACTGAAATACTTTTGTATCCATGATATTTATCATTTACCAAACAAAAAAAAAAGAAACCAGAAATATTTATATGAAATTCCGTTTTTATATATAAAAAAACAAAATTGAACAATAGTTTTGTCAAACTAGAATCATAATCATTTTCCGTTAAAATTCATTTAAGAATAATTCCTTAGGTGTGAACCAAACAAAAAAAGAGAATAATTCCTTCTAATTTACACTACTTAACCGCTAACATTTAATTCTTAATTTCTTGTTCTGAGAAGTAGAACTTCAAAAGCATTTTAATTTCTATTTCAATTGATCAAAACATTATAAAAGGCCAAGCGTTCTAACTCCCATATAATAATATCTCTATAATGTTATCACTAACTTTTTATACAATTACAAAATCTTGTGGAGATTAATACTACATGTTGTAGGACATCGATGACGCAAAAGATCCACATCTTCTGAAATGTTAAACATCATTTTTCATAGTGAAATAATAAATCATCAATTATTTTTGGTCAAACTTAATCGACAGCTAAGTAGAAAATCAGTATGAACAAAAACAGATGAGAAAACATAAAATTCCGTAACAAAAAGTAGAGTTAATTAGCCACCGACGATTTAAAGTTATTATAGAAACGAAATTTAATGGGTTGTTGACTTCGTTTCTATAATAACTTTGGCAGCTTTGGAAGTTAATGCATTTGATAACTTCAAGAGGAAAAAAAAAAAAAAAAAGGCCAAAACGTCGTCGTATACGCTCCACTACCTTCGCTGTCTTGGCTTCTCCCTTCTATAAGAGAAACCTGCACATTTATTTTAATGGAAAATTGATTAAAATCAGATAGATTCAAAAAAATAATAATTAAACACTAGTATAAGTATAGAGAAGTTATATTTTCATAAATGCATCCGTATTTTAGCAGAGAGTTAGAAGAAAAAAAAAACAGCATTAAATAAGAAAAAAAAACCCAATAAAATAAAATAAATAAACGGACCTTGTTGTTATGAGCAGCTCTGGATCTCTTTGCTTTGCCTTCTATCTTTCTCTGTTTCGTCCATTTTAATTCCATTAAATGCTTAAACCCCACATTCCATTAATGCTCTCTCCTTCCACTTCCATTTTTCTTCCTATCATCCCCACCGTCCATTTTCATCTTACATATCCACCCTACACGTGTCCCCTCTCCTCCATCTATCCGGCGACAACAGTGCCTCTGGATCTCCGCATCTTAGCCGGCTCGACGAGTGCGGTGCTGTTCTGAAGAACATCGGGCTCGTCATTGATTTCGTCCGCCTCGATGAGCTTCCCGTCGCTGGAATCCGCTCCGATATCGGGAAGAACACCCCCGCTCGCCGCCGGAAGAACGGCGATCTTGCGCCTCTGTAGTACCGGAACGAGAACACTCGAGATTTCGATATCAGGTTTCCGAACGGAGATTGCCGCTGCTTGTTCCACGCAGATCTTCGGTATCTCCACGGAGACACCGTCGCTGCCTCCATCGTCACTCTCTCTGACGCCGATTCTTCCCTCTCGTATTCGAACGAGTACGATCGCTTCAGCTCCCGGAACCGAGAAATAGCAGGTGATTGCTCTTCCACCGACGCTGTGATCTCATGATCAGCCGTCATCGCCGCAGTAGCAGCGATCGTGTTCCAATTGCTCCGCTGGGTAATTTCGCTGCGGATGATGATCGCGTTAGTCTCATCATGACGAATTCGAGGAGCCATGAGTGGGACGAACGGCGACACAGGCGCCAAAACGCCGGCCGCCGCGGATCCGAGAATCGCCGTCCGGCAGAGCGGACAGTTAGGGTGAGATCGCAGCCACTCATCGATGCATTCAAGGTGAAAAGCGTGAAAGCATAACGGAAGAGTCCGTACATAATCTCCTTCCTCGAATTCCAACAAACAAACAGCGCAATCTCGGCAATCTCCAACGGCGGCGGAAGTTTTCCCCACCGCAGCACTAGAAACGCTCTTCCCGGTGCAAGCGGCGGCGGAATACAGGAACAGCGGCAGCGTTTTGATAACCGAGTCATCTAATCCGTAAGGCGAGTAGGAAGAGTAATGAAAAGAATCGAAAGGGAAAGGGGAAAACGATCGGAGAGCGGAGGATGAAGTTGAAGCAGAGGAAGCCGACGATAGATGAAGGAGACGGCGCCGACGACATCGCCACCGTCTAAAACGACGGAAAAGAGGTGAAAGAAAACGGCGTGAGATGAGGCGAGAGTAGGTCACGAAAAGAAAAGCGGCGGCTAAAACAACCACCATAGCGATCAACGGAGGACTAAACTCCAAAGGAGGATCCGAGAAACGGGAAAGAACCTCCTCAGATAAACCGGAAGACGGTGAAAGAGTCGGTGAAGGAGCCGGAGAAGAAGACGGTGAGATATCGCCGGAACGCGGCGGTGGCGCCGCGAATCGCATGGTGGATTGGTAATTTATGTAAAACAAAAAAAAAAGGGTCTTACAAAGAAAGAGCCTAAAACAGAGCTTCCAGTGAAAGGTTTAACGTAAATGAGGATTTGGGGAGTGAGGGGAAAAAGGAGGGAGTTGACTAAAGGTAAACGGTATTGGGAAGACTAATTGCCACGTCATTGTTTTTTTCTGGTTAATCTGATGCAAACAAATACGACGATCCAAAAAGATTCATAATTAACCAAATAATTGCAAATTTGGAAGCAAATCCAATCGTGGAGTCTTATTAGGGTATTTTGGTCTGGATTAGATTGTACATTACTCAGGTACCAATTGGGAATATTATTCTATAAATAACTAACTGTAATATCAAAGTTTAGCTGGGAAGAAGAGAATTAGCCAAATCTAGCAATATGGAGTTTGAGGGGATAAAAAAAGAAGATAGTATTTAACCCAAAAAAAAAAAAAAAAGATAGTGCTCCTTTGGGTTGTTTGATTTTAATGTGGATTTGATGTGGTGACCCACTCTGATACTAATGGTTTTGGAACTTTATTTAAGTGGATTTCCATGACTTTTTTTTTTTTTTTTTTTAATTGTTGTCTCCGAGCTTTTTTGAAATTCTTGTTTCTCTAATTTCTTTCTTTATCTCCATTTGTTCATACTGCCTGATAAGCCAACAAAGTTTTTTTTTTTTTTTTTATAACCGGAGAGAATCCCAGGCTAGAGTCCAGACTAATCTCCTTAAACCCTAGACATGTATTCATTTATTTTTTTACCTAGTATTATCCTAAACACCCCGAATGATCAAATGAAAAATAATTTAATAATTTTACGTTTGCGAGGAATTAATCACTGGTTTAGACCAACATAACGACTCTTCTACAAGTGAAAACAACCCCACCACCATCTCTTGGCTAAGCCAACAAAGTCGAACACATGTAACTACAATATGTCTTCTAGACGGTGTAGACTCATTGTTTTTACATTATCTAAGATTAGTATTCGCATGCTTATTTGGTGGGAAATGAATTCAACGAAGTAAATTTAATGTGTAATTATTACATCATGTGAATTTTCAGGCTTACTAATATGGTAAGAGTTCAAGAATCAAGAATATAATAGTCAAAGTCTAAGACTGCAATTTTTTAATACTAAGTCGTCAAGATAGCAAAGAAAAAAGTAATCCACTAGCCAAGTTACTTGTACATAAGTTTGGTCCAAATCACCCACCCATCAGTTTCTTTCAAGATCCAAAACTCCTTACCAAAAAACAATATATAAAAAAATGAATATTGGTTTTCTGATGGCAATAAAGGTGCAATTAAAAACCGGTCAGAAGTACTTGGCTTGGCCTATCTATACAATAAAAACACAATGCTCCAGAACTTATTGCTCAACTACTTTCTTTTTAGTCCCTGAGAGATATTTCTTACATTATTGTTCATGGAAATTATTTGTTTGCATCCGCAAAAAAACGCATAACCGGTCATATAATATACATTTATGTATTCCGGTTTGAGACTTGAGTTCAAGACTTTAAGTGATGTTGGGTTTAAGATTCGGTTCGGATTTTGGTTTAGTGTCTTATCCTCATGGTTTAGAATATTGGCGCTGGCCGAGGGACTTCCACTTTTAAACACCCAACATTTATGTTACAGACTTTATACAAAATTGCAAATCTATCTATCTGTTGAGCACAAAATGTTACAGACTATGATTCTTGATAGAATCCCTCCCTAGAGACATGGTATTCTAATAATGAAAGTTTACTTGTTAAGTTTGTTCTATAGTAGCAGATTTGATGATTGAAAAAACCCAGAAAAAGGTCTCTATCGGATTATTAAACTATCTCAAGTGTTCATAAACTTCTCACTGTATCATCCTTTTAGTACAAGGTATTCTGTCTGACTCTGTGAGCTCCAACAACAGTCTTAAAACATGGACATATCCGGAGGAGCTCCATACATACTCTTCCACGAATATGGTATCCGCCATTTCCCACCTTCTTCCCCTGCAGAAAAGAATATCCATAGTAAGTTTCATCAACTCTCACGATTGATTGCTCGAGATGTTATTACCCTTGAAAGAATGAGAACTTTTTTTACCGTGGAACTTGTCAATACTCAGACCCGTAAGCTTAGATGCAGCCTCTGCTAGAAGAAATGCATCAGGGATGTTGTCTCCTTCAGAACAGTAGCATAGGAGGCATGTCACTTTTAAGCCTCTTGCCTAAATCATCAACATAAACCACGCATACCATGTAAGTGTTTCAATCGTCCATAATGAGTTGGTGTGTGGATAAATCATTCATCATAAGGCCTTTATTTACCTTAAAAGCTGAGAAAAGAGCTGCAAATGGCAAGCTTGGGTAGTAGTCCATGTCTTCGAGCTCATCTTCTGAAGGGAAAGTCAGCTCTTCTTTACCGTTCTCCTCAAATACAGAGCTAAGGTACTTCCAACATCTTCCCTCTGAATCATACTCGTGCAATCTTCCAAATCCGAGCTTTTCACAGTGATCATCTCTTCCATCAGATTCAGCGTTTGACAGATAATACACCTGTGGGCCTCTAAAATAATTGCCCAGGAGAACACAAATTAACTTGTAATGACTTTGCTCTTAGTAATGAAAGAGAAAAAATAAGGTGCAAGTGAAGCTCAATTATCTATCAATTCCGTGATTCACAGATCTCTGATGTTGTTTGCACAAGTCCATATTTAGTTTATGAATTTTTTTATTTATAGCAAACACAAAAGGAAAAGGAGGCGTTATAGTTACCTTGACGTATCCAAGTTATGCAGCCTTTGGAAGTCTAAACTCGAAAGAACAATAACATGCTTCTTTCCACTCGAAGCAGCAAAATCGGCTATATTCTCCGCAAATTTAATCATCATTCCCTGTTATAATCAACATTATAAGTTTAGAATGTCTCGCTAAGTTCCCAAATTATTTAACTGAAAAACTCAAGCTAACTGGCTTTTCATAGTCCCAAAAAAACAAGCATTGAATGCAATTCTGAAGAAAACAAGACCATGGAAATGACGAGGAATAAAACTGCTTCCAAAAATGTAATACCTTTGCAACTGGAGACCTTTGCTGAGCAAGATTAGAAGCAGTTGAAGATGACTCATAAACTGAAAACACACAAAGGGAAAAGAAAACCTTGAGGTTACACAAGGAGAAAGGGCTGATTCAACAATGTAAAGTGGCATAGATCTATCGCATCAAACTATACAACAGAAAATAGTGTCTTTAATAGTTTGAGAAAACGAACCCTCGAGAGGAAGAGCGATTTCGCCATTAGGAAGAGAGCCATAAGCGTCATTTC
>PKMM01049175.1:21038-41027 GCA_002933915.1 Eutrema heterophyllum | reverse complement strand
ATCGTCGTCCCTTCACCACAACGTTGTCATCAGCCTAATTCAGAGTTATCCTAGGGAATTCTTATCAGTGGGTGATGAAGACCCAAGTTTTACTCCATGAGGGAGTTGTTAAGGCGCACACGGTAATATCTCTTTCTTTGCAAGATTGGCTCTTTATGATACTTTGTTACTCGAGCCGATCTTGAGAGGGAGTGTTTATGAAGAACCGTGTGACGACTCTAGGCTGTCCAAAAGCTGGTGTGATCAAACCGGAGGGCTGTCCCGAAAATGGAATTCCGGAGAGACAAACTTGAAGATGGCGGTTCTAAGATATGTCCCGCGGGATGACCCTATGTGGTGAACCTAAGCGTGGACTTGTACTTGGTGGATGGTTTATACCAAGGAGTGGTGGAGATGTGTTTCCTCCATGTGATTGACCAGATAGTAGATGACCAGAAGATGGCGGTTCTTGCACAAACGACTACACGATCTTCCTTGTCAAGACCGTGTAGTGTCCCGATGAAGGTGGTTTGAAGCTCGTGTTGCAAAGTGGTGTTGTAAAGAGGAAGAAGCGTGGGTCACTACTCAACCTCATGGTCTTCATCTTCTCCCAAGATTGGCATACCCAAATCTTTGCGATCTTGAGAGGAGGTGATCCTACATAACCGTGTGGTCGACCCTTGTATTGGGCGTCTTGGAGGCTGGCCGATCAAAGTATTTGGATCAGATAAAGATGGCGTTCGAAGTAGTAGCCGACCCGGTCTGACCGGAGACACGAAAGCTTGGCCGGTATGGCAAGCCGGAAACACGGATCAAGAGGTGGCGGTTGATGCGCAAACAAGCTCCACGGTCTTCTTTTGCAAGATTGGCTCTCTTCGATACTCGAGCCGATCTTGAGGGAGTGTTGAAATGGAGCCGTGGAGCTCCTTAATTTGGTTGGAGGCGATCTCAAATTGTGGCGACCCGTTGTGGCGTCTACGGGAGGAGTCATCCAATTTTACCACAAGGAGGCGATGCAAAGTGTTTCCCGAAGCGGTGGATCAAAGGCTATGTTAAGATTGACCAAGTGTGTGGCGACACCGGTCGAGTGGCTTCTCAACGAGACCGGAGGAAGCTGACCGCAAGAGGGAGTGAAGAGCGAACGGTCTTCGTGTTTACAAGATCTTGAGTTTATTCCATAAACTCGATCTTGAGAGGGAGTGTTGAAACTCAGACCGAGAGACGATCAACGAGGCTGACCTGAGGTGACAAAACCAATATATTACCGTAGTGGCTGACCCGAGATGGCAGACCCAAGGAGACGGTTGAAGTGGTAAGTCCGAGAGGCAGACCGAAGTGGCGTCAAATGGAGAGAGTAGTTACCCTCAAGTATGACCAGAAGGTGGCCGTGACAATCAAGAGTAGGAGTAGTATCCCGAGGGTACTTGGTCTAGGAACAAGTAGCCCGAGGGAGTTGGCCGAGAGAAGCAAGTTGGAGGTGCGGAGGAGATGAAGTGTATACGGTCTCCATTCTCAAGATGGGCTTTCCCAAATACTCAAGCCGATCTTGAGAGGGGGTGTTGGAATTCAGACCGTAGGACTAACCGAGGTGGCTGACCCGAATGGAGAAACCAATAGATTACCGCAAGGGAGACCCGAAGGATATTCACCGGAGTGGTGTACCTAAGCGAGGTGAACCCAAGTGGCTGACCGGAAGGAGGCTGACCCGAGATGGCTGCACAAGATGGCAGACCATGAGAGGCAGCCTTCATGGCAAAGATGGCAAACCCAAGCAGACGGTTGAAGTGGTGAGACCAAAGAGGTAGACCGAAGTGGTAGTTCAACGGGAAGTGGAGTTTCAGCAGAGTCGTCAGAAGATGGAAGTCAATGAGTGACTTCCCACAGTTGGATCAAGCTCAAATTTGGAGGCACGATAGAGCACTGGCTTATCTTGCATTGAGAAGTGGTTTCAGGCCAATCCAACGGTGCGGTCAGAAGTTATGCCAGTTCTTGTGAAGTCGGTACAAGTTGACCGAAGCACTATTCCGAGTCCGGTACCGTTGAGTATCGATCGATACTGATGAGTATCGATCGATACTATCTGAACTGAAAAGCTGCGCACAAAGCCGTAGACATTCTGGATCGACCAAACTTGAGATTTGATCGATCCTATTATTTTGGATCGATTGATCCAAGCTTTGTTGACTCGGTACTGTAGCAAAACATGCACTGTTCATTCCGCCCACCATTTGCAACTTGTGTTTTTTCTTTGTGTTGCAACTTGTGCTTAAAGTCTGGAATATGTTTACTCAACTTGAGTTAAACATTAACCATAGTTAAGGTTACTTTGTGTGTGTATTTAAGACTTGTAGTTGTGTATTCACAATAAGAAGAAATAGAAGGAGAAAATATTTGTAGAGAAAAGAATTGTGTTCTTCATCTCTTTCTCTTTGTTCTTCTTCATTCTTCTTCACAAAAATCAACAGGTACGTGTGTGAAGTTGGAACGGTGTCTGCTCCTGCCTCTACACCGTATGACAGTGCCGGATGAATTGTTGAACGGCGTTGGTCTTGGGGAGAGACGTGCCGGATGGTAGTGCCGGACGGATGCAGGTCGGCGTTGGTCGAGTCTCGCGGCCAGTCGGATACGCCTTCAGTAAAAGCGTGATATCTCTTGGAATACATGTTCGAATGGCCTGAATCAACTCCAGTAGATAGCTAACTCCTTCTTCTACAACTTCCATGAAGACCGTTGAAGCTGAGTCAGATCGGAAGGCCTTCGTCCAGCCACATCTTTGAGACACCTCGGGTGAACTCTTCCTTCTCTCATGCTCAATCACTCCAATCATCCCAATTGTCTCCAAAACACCTAGGAACACTCCAAATGCATGCAAGACTCACTAGGACTTAATGCAAAACACCTAATACTCTAATTTAGACCAAAATGCTATAAAAACTATGAAAGACACATGCATGAGACCTGAAACACTAAATAATATGCATGCTAAAACGGGTAAGATATGGGAATATCACCTAACTACAATGGAAGAAAGAAATATTTATAACTCATAAACGAATCCGTGAAAATAGAATATAAATTAGGACATACCTCGACACCAGAGATCCGAAAGAAAGAAAACAACCTTCATGAGAAAAAACAAAAAAATGTTAGATCTCATAAACGAATCCGTGAAAATAGAATATAAATTAGGATATACCTCGACACCGGAGACCCGAAAGAAAGAAAACAACCTTCAATAGCAAATACAAAAAAAAAACATTAGATGAATACATTCACAAGCAACTGAAAAGCAAGTATAATGGAAAACTATCAATAAATAGAACTAAAAAATCGAATACATGATCTCAAAAACATTAAACACGTAACCTAATAGAACTCGAGAACCGAATGCTCTAAATGAGGCTTAAATGTGCTGTATTTATAGACCACACGTCAAGCTAAGGTTTATGATTGTTTTTTTATGACAATTTCAAAATTTTAATTTTAAATTTACAAACCCTAGTCAATTTGAAACCCACTATTACGAAACACTATAAACTAAAAGCCCAAAAAACACTATAAATTTTTTTTTTTTTATTGTAAGGTTTTGACGTTTGTGAAATGTTATATTATTACACCCTCTTGTTTGAGATAACTTTTTTTCTATGATTATTTCTTAGATGGTCTATTTTTTTTTTTAATCATGTAGTTAGTATTTTCATCATTAGCATTTAAAAAAAAATATTCAGAAAAGTTATTAAATTGAAATGAAAAGCTTTAAATTTTATACTGTTATCATTTTCTTTGCATGTGTATATGTGGTCTACCATATCATGTTCAATTCTAAAATAATATTATTAAACTATAATATATGTGGAGATCCCTTGCTTGTAGTTATTTTGCATGGTCAAAAACAATATTAATAATTTTCTGTCATTCAGGAATTGATTCGATGCCTCATATTTTCAATTACTTTTTTTTATAACGCTGAATTCATGCATTAACAAAAAGATTAAAAAAAACAGAGCATAGTGTTTAGGGAACATCCCAGAGAAAATATAAATAAAATGATGCCAATAGGCACCTTGTATTAAAAAAATTAAAATAAAGTGATGCCAATACTTTCTTCGTATGGTATTTATGGTCTTGATCGTTTGATTATGGGATCCCAATTACATCGTATGTGGCATGATCATATTTGGTATTCTAGCAAACTTGTCTTGAAATATATATTTTTCCCTTTTACCATTTTTTTGTAGATTGGTTACAGAATCATCGAAGAAAAATCTTGTTGCTAGAGTTGTATGGAGTTCCAGTTTTCCTGCGGTAATTGAATATTTTGTCCTTTGGTAATTGCTTTTCATAATTGTTTATTTAATTTTCATTGTTTATGTACCTTTGTATATTTTTTGGTTGATACTTTTGACCAGCATAAGTGAATGTTTCCGTTCTTTGATGCACATGATTTATTGGAATTTTGCCGCATGTTCATCCCATATTAGTTTGATAATTTTGTTCCTGGAAGAATTTTGTGACCAGCATAAGTTAAGTTTATGTCTTATTTTTGTAAAACAATTTATGAAATTAATTTTGTTGGTATTACCTGTTTATCAATTTTTAAAAGGCTACGCTCGGGTATGTTATTTATAATTTTGTTTGCTACTATGGTATTACGAATATGGTTTCATGATAATATTTGTGACTTTATAAATCCAAAACAATTATATGTTTATCGAATATAAAAATAGATAAAGGATAAGTTGATTTATTTAACTTTAAAATTTGATTTTTATAAATTTTTGTAATTATGCATGTGAAATATTCAGCATAAACACATATTTTACTTTAAAGTTATCTGTTACCTAATTTATCATCAACTATTTTAAAACAAATTCATTATAATGGTTGTATATATTTTTGCATATTCTTTGATTCATTGGCTTGTTCGTGTTAAGTAGAGCTTAAAGATATATGTGGTATATTAATATAGATTTTCTTTTCATTGTATATGTGTTACTAAAAATAAAAGCGAAAATATATTTTTCATGGTACAACCGTAGATTACATTATTTAGAATTTAATGACATCAAAAAGTCAATTATTTTTTGCTTAAATTAAAAACCTTGAAAATGTAAAATTTTTTATTTTCTCATTTAATAACAGGATCAACTCTCTACAACTTACAAAATCAATTCTCTTTACGCTTCCATCATTCTCATCACTACTCTGCTCTAGCCTTTACCTCAGGGCTGCTGTTTTAGTCTTAATTTCTCTCGCATCATTCATGTTACTCTCCTTTGCTCACCAATCTATGTTCCACATTCTGCCCTCACCATCTCTGACACCAACAATTCCTCAATCTTTAGAAGCTCGTCATCCTTCGATATGTGGACAAAATCCTTTGGAATTAATCATTCTCCATATTTCCTTCGCAATCTGATCATTCGGGCCGCCTACTCCAAGTCTGGTGCTGCCGTCTTTAGAAGCTCGTCATCCTTCAATGGTGCAAGTTTCTTCTTTGTTTCGTAATAATGAGGAATTGATATTCTCCATCTGACTCTTATCATAAACATCTCCATTAACCTGAGATCGAGACACATCAAAAACAAAGGTAAGAAACCAAAATATTAATACTCACGACTGTCTGCAAAATATTTAAATAACTCACACAAGAATCACTTCATCAAAAGCTTAATTCATAAACACAAACTGGTTTATGTCCTGAAACTGCGGTCTCCAGCGGCTCCAAGCCAAGGGATTATGAACATAAATCATAATGAATGTATTAGCAAAGTGACGCCCTGACTTTCATATCACTACAAAGTGCATGAAAGCCGGCCTGACTTACCGTTTTTCATTGACTTCAGGATCGATAATTCCAGTACATACATGAAGCTTGAAATGTTGCAAACACTAACCAAACTAAAGGATATTCTTCTGCAGACTGCTGGAAAATGAAATCATGTCCCTGAATACTCATTTTCAAACGTAATTTATCAGATAACAAAACCTAACAGCTAACGATTGTTAACTAAATGTAGAGATTAGGATCCAAAGATAACAAAACCTAACAGCTAACGATTGTTAACTAAATGTAGAGATTAGGATCCAAGGATTCCGAGAACCTGTAATTTTGTCCATAGATAGTAACAATAGTTAATCTCCACAAAAAAAAGGCTCATCAAAATCTTATCTACTCACTGGAAATTGGACAAGGAGTTTGCTCATTTATGAGGACGGAGATCCAGTGTTTGATCAAAGGATGTGGTGGCACGAAGACCTGAAACCAGAATCAATCAATCTCTTTCACTTTCAAATACACAGAAAACTCCGAAATCTATGATTAATCCGAATCAATTTACCCAAATTTTAAAACAAAATCTCCAGATTCAATGGAGTTTCAAATGGATAATTAAAGATAGCTTCGCAATTGCCGGGAAAAAATGCTATAAAAGAGTAGGCAAGCTCTACGCTTTTGTTTAACCCAATTTTAAAGTAACGAAACTGAGGAGAATCTTAGAAAGCTAGAAGAAGAAGAAGAAGAAGAGGGTACGAAATTGGGGAAACGAACCAGGTAAATCCCAGGGCTCAAAGTTGTAAATGTCGACCTCAGGTACAATCTCGACGGACCTCTCCAAGCCATCCATCTTCCGTTTCAAGTAATAAGAAATCAGCTCGATGTCCGTCAGAGAGAATTTGAACCCAGGAAACGCCGTGGAAACCGCAATCAACACCGCCGTATACCTAGAAACCTCCGTCGCCGCCTCAGTTGACATATATAAGGATTAATCGCTGCCGCTGCTGGCCAGAGAAGATCGAAAAGGAGTGTTTTTTTTTTTGTTTATGGGAAATTAAAAGAGTCACATGCATAAAAAACAAAATAAAATTTCTTGCGAGTTGTTGCATAACGTTTTTGGGAGGAGGAGAAGAGGCGCTTTTTGAATTTTTTTTGCGAGTGTTTGCAAAAACATAGAGCTTACGTGGCAGCGTCTCAGAGCATATTATTTTGGCCGAGGTGGATAGCCTAAAGAGCCTCAAACTCTTGCTTTCATTTAGCATAGATAATACCCACCATTACAAGAAAACAGCATTTTGGCGACTACAGAAATAGTCGCTATTTAATCGCTAAAATCCAGATTAACCGACTAAACCATGTAATCGTTAATATTTAGTCGCTAAAAAATATAATCGTAAAGTAGTCGCCATTTGGCGACTACTTTACGACTACACTAAATAAATAGTGCAATAGTCGTAAAGTAGTCATAAGATTTAGCTGCTATTTAACGACTATTATATGACTAATAGAACGACTATTTGTAAAAATTAATAAAAAAAATATTTTTATTTATTAAAATAATTAATTACAAAAAATGAAAAAAAAAAAGAATCTCGCCGGCGCAGCTTCGATCTTTTTCTCCCTCGCCGGATCTTCTCCTCCAGATCCGCAGAACACATATATGCTCCTCCTGCCAGACTCGCGAGTAAACATAACAAACAGAATTGTGACCGCAAGTAACCACCTTCCATAGAAAACGAATGCTGTATATTAAGAGACGCAACAACGTAAAAACTGAGTTCATATGATTGTTGTTTACCATGTGATGAATGACGAGAAGAGGAATTCATATGATTGTTGTTTACCATGTGATGAATGACGAGAAGAGGAATTCATCCGGCCACCTCTACTACCACGGCCTGGGCCACCAGATCTCCATTGTGATTCAACAGAATCCTTGTTGCTAAGGTTCTGTTGCATTTAATAACATTGTAAATGACCATGTCACAATATATGTTGTTTAGTGCATTTTCGACACACTTTATAGAGACACCCATGAAATAGACCAAAAGACCATGTTACCTCTTTCCTCTTCTCACGCTTTTTTTTAAGCTCATGGAATGGATCTGCAGTCATGAACAGATTTTGAATTAGATCAGTGCATAGTATAGAATAACACAAATTCTTCAACAAACAAAACTTAAAACCCTATCCTACAAACCGTCTCCAAATTAGATGATACACAAGCAGGTTATATGAAGCATTCGAAAAGCCTTAACAACCAGACCTAAACAGGATAAACATAACCAAAGTTCCACTGATAGATCCAGCACATGGGTTGAGAACTCTTACCACAAGTATCATAAATAAAGAAGAACCCTATTTCATAGCAAATTGTTATGGTGAGATGATGAATGCCCAGGTAATGTGAATTTCTAAGCAATAAATTCATCTACAACGCAGCAATCTTTGTTTCGAACTCATAGCTTTTACTTCCGTACATATTAACAGGCGACGAAACCGATGATATCAAACCCAGAAAATTCAGATAGTGGCTGAATAAATCAGAGGAGAAAAGGAGAAGATAAACCAGATGCTAAAACCTAAGTTAAGAAAAAAAATAAAAAAACCCCCAAATCGAAACCTGCAATCACATCGTGTCAAAGAACCGAAATCAGAAATCAAACAAGTGAGGAGAGGGATAAGATCATACCCTGAAGAAGTAGGACTTGGGCGGTCTCGTCGGGATCCATGTTACATTCATCCTCGCTGTAGTTACCAGCAAATCTGCAAAAACAAAACTTTTTACAAAAGTTTTTGTCGGAGGCGAAATGAGGAAGAGGGAGGAAGAACGAAGGCTTACCATTTTGCGTTGGCAACAAAGGAGAATTCCGACGGCGAGAAGATGCAACCGGTGGCGGTAAGCAGATCTGGAAGAAAAAAAAGTTATGAGAAAGGCGGCGAAAAGAGGAAGATGGAGGAAGAGCGAGGGCTTACCGTTTCGTGCCGGCAATCAACGAGAAATCCGACGGCGAGAAGACTTTGCTGACAGCGGCGATGAGATCGCCACTTCGAGAGGAGATCGCCACTCAGAGGGAGTAAAATCGAAGAAGAGAAGAAGAGGAGACTTGCGTGATTTAGGGTTTCTAATTAGGTTGGGTTTGGGCAAAAGGTTTGGTTTGGGCCTAAACCCAATTTTTTTTTTTTCGCATGTAGTCGTAACTTAGTCGCTTATCAGTTGCCAGTGTTTTTATGTATAATAATTTTTATACCTTCACCATATAATTGATTTTCAATTTTTTTTATTAGAATCTTATGTGAAATTAATTTGAAAACTTTATTTTAAAATTATATGATAGTAAAAATTGCATATATATGACCATAATGTAAAAGACAAATTTTTTGAATTTTTGTTTTCAAATTTGATATAAATAACATAATTAGCATTGTGACATAAGTAACATAGTTAATTAGTAGGGTTTTTCGTCATCTTGTTCTTCATTAGAAGACGACAAATTACACCGAAATTCATCTTAGATCTGGTTCTGCATCTCCGACATCGTAATCGAGGTTTATTGGGTTCCCCTTAAATGTTTCCCCTCGGATTCACTTTTAGAACTTGATCCGCTTGCGAGGCTGTTTGCAATATCAACATGTATATATAAGTTATACATGTGTATATATATGATATCAACCAGTATACCAACCCCAAAACGAATAACACGTGTTTTCACCGGTATTTTACGACTGATTACCGACTACTGTGAGATTCGCTGAAATAGTCGCATAATAGTCGCTAATTTAACGACTATTATGCGACTACTGTGCGATCCGCCGAAATAGTCGCATATTAGTCATTAAAATTAGCGACTATTAGGCGACTACTGTGCGAATTGCCAAAATAGTCGCATATTAGTCGCTAAAATAGCGACTATTTTAGCGGCTATGTTCTTTGGTCGTAAAACAGTGACTTAATTACGACTAATTTGTAGTAGTCGCCAAATAGTCGGAAAACAGTGGCTAATTAGTCGCAACTTTTAGCGACTAATTATTTAGTCGCCATTTGTAGTCGCCAAAACGCTGTTTTCTTGTAGTGCACGTATACACAGGGTTTCTTTTATTAATAAATATCGTTGGTATAACAAATTAGTTAATAGTAACATTTAATCATTCCCTTTGCATTCAACAAATATTAGTATTAGGGCATGGTCGTTTCATCATTCATATGCTTCATCTGGATGGAAATGAGAATTGATGTTTGTTTAGGACCTGTTCGTTTCATCATTCAAATGCTTCCTCTGGATGGAGATGAGAATTGATGTTTGTTTAGTGTATAAAATGATCAACATTCAGATGGAGCATCTGAATGAGTTTTAAAAATTATGAACAAATTTTCAGATCCATCTGACTGATCCGAATTGGAGCAGCTGAATGGAACTGGTTCAGTCAAAAAAAGAAAAAGACGAAAATACCCCTGGCAAAATAAAAAAATTACGATACAAAAACCTAGATCTATCGACTCTCCTCTCTTACTCTCTCCGACTCTCATCTCTCACTCTCTCCGATTCGGCTTCTCACTCCGGCGAGTCTCGCTGGTTTTCTCTCTTTGGCGAGTCTATCACTCTCTTCGACGAACATAGGTTCTCCTATCTCTTTGAAGGTGAAAAAAGAATTTCATCCTTCTGATTCTCTCGTTGAATGAGAGAAAAGTGACTTGAATTTTATGATCTTTGTTTTTCCTGTGTCTTCTAGTTTAGATTGTGGTTTTTGAGATCTTAATGTTGCCTTGGATATTTTTTCATATTTATCTATCAAAATTCTGGTGCTTTTCTTTTGTAAAAGCTCCCCTTGGTCTCGTGTATACTTGTATATGAACAAAATGGTAACATTTTTTATGTTTTTCGGGCAAACTGATTCTTGATACATGTAGGTAAAAGTTTTTTATTTGTAATAGTATTGTTTTCTCTCGATATCTCTGTTGGTTTCCTTTATCACAAAAACGTAACTCTCCGTCTTTCATGAGAACGGTTATGTTTTGCTTTGTATATCAATTCTTTTGACATCTTAAGTTTCCAATTCTCGCAATCCCATTTTACCTCCTTCCTCACCCCTCTAGTTGGAACAACAAACCTTTCTTCATAGAATTTTAAAAGCTTTCGTAAATTAAGTAAGTAGTACCGTAAATCACTAGCTCCATTTACTAATTTTTGTAAACAAATTTTTTCCCTCCTTCCTCACCCCTTGAGTTAATTAAATATTCTTAAATCAATTTTTTTTTTTAAATCTTTTTTTAAAAAATCTTTGAACTGAATTCTATCGAAAGCTACCTAATTTATCGAAACAAATATAAGAAACATTAATATCATTTGACAAATAGAAAGTTTTTTCTTTAACTTCATCTTTCTTCAATTTGATTTTTATGCCTTCAGTTTTTTTTCTATCTTCGGTCTTCCTTTCTTTAATTGTAGCTTTATGGTCAAATAAGAACAAAGAATATCTCCCACCAATCCACTCTATTCTAATAATGTTTCTAAATTTCACAAAAAAATAATCAAAAGACATTCATCAATTAATAACCCTCAATCCACTCTATCTAATTTACCAGTCAAGCTAAGCTTGCTTTATTCTGTCAATATCATTATTCCTACTCTATCATCCGTCTATATAGTTTATGTTCTTAAACTTATGAATTTTGAGAATTTAGGTATTCAAGTTCATCATTGAAAAACAAAACAAAAATGGTATTGTTACTAAGCATGATGATATTACACATTTTATTTCGTCTTCCAAATCCCAGCGTCCACCATTGAGTGAATTAAAATTAGGTTTCCTCATATGCTAATCTAAGCTAACAAATTCTTTCTTCCAAATGTCGCCACTTCCCCAACGTCTTTTCAGACCGAAGTGCGGAGAGGTTTGTATTATTTTCAGTGATAAAGATGCACTGAATGAGTTTTTCTTTGTAGATTTTGATGACTTCGATAATGACGATTTGGCTTATCTGTTCGCTTAATTCTCCGCTCCTAATTTTAGACAGCTTGAATCTGCAGAAGATCTATATCATAGGCTAATACAAAAATTAAATGAAAATATATATACTTAAACATTTTATTATAAACGATTGATGAAATTTGTCTTCGTACGAGCTGTGGTACAAGAATAAACTGGCTACATAGTATTGGATTCAAAAACGTTTAGAGATAATAATTGTTGTGATAATCTAGCAAACTGTTGAAAAATAATTAGTTTGTATAAATTGATTTTGAATTATACGGAATTAGATTTCCTTTATTTGAATAAACTGAATTGATTTTAACTTCTAAAATTGTTTCATGCTGTTTTTTTTTAACACTGTTTTATCATCATCTGAGATAATTGATATAATCCTATCACAAATGATGATTTTTTAATGCAGATTTTTAAACAGTTTTACTAATATTGGTTCAAAGGTTTTAATTCGAAAGACAAACCGATGTGATCTATTAATTTGCAAAAAAAAGAGGTGATCTAGTTGAATAGAAACTTAAATATTTTAAAATGTATGACGCAACAAACGTTTCACCCAAAAATCTAAAAAGCAAATACGGAAGTGGGTCATATATCTCTTTGTTCAGGTCAAGGCGCAAGCAAATCAAGCGGGTCTAGAAGAGCCTACAACTGACCAAAGTAAAAGTGTTGAGATATACAATAATGTTTCACTTTACCAGAAATTGGATAACAACTCCAGAAATTAAAAAGGGAAATGACTTACTAATTCCCTTGTTTAAAGAGAATGGATGCAAGACCTGCCCTCCATCCGAAAACCGCTGCTGGCCCAGGCCTTTTGTGTAAAAGTGATATCAGACCAGCTGATACTCCCTGACCAGGCAGCCTCACCACCTCTTGATTAGCAATCGACTCAGAGAACCTGTTTTTATAGTCACAAAATACTTTCAAGTAAGTTTCTTTCAACTCTGCAAAGGTAACAAGAGCCCCTCAATATCTCACTTTGTATCTCATGTTAGTTTGTGAGAGATTGGTTTCAGCAGTTCTTCTCTATGAGGTTACATATAGTGAAACTTTAATAAAATTTTGAAACTAAATAGCGTTTTAGCAACTATTCAATAGGCTCTCATTCAAAGAAAAATACTAAAGTCTTTACCAAACAAAAGTTTCCCATACTAGCTACTCAGTTTCTAGTGTCAGGGCAAAAAGTGATTTACAATGGTCAAATGAAAGCAGGGACTTTGCTTCTTTAGCATCTTTGTACGAACCAGAAGAAAAGGCATCTAACGTCTTTAATCATCCAAAAGCCAAAAGAAAAAACAATTTGAGAACAGAAAATTCACTTACAAGGGAGGAGGTATTATTCCTTCAAGAGCGATTGAGCAGTATCCCTGCCTTTGCTTGTGCTTAGGATTGGATGAACATATAACATAGACACGTCCACGGCGTTTCACTGTCTTACAAAACTCACACAACTTCTTCACAGATGATCTTACCTTCATTGTTCCTCACTCTGCAATTCAAAACAGCATTAAAGAGTGCATTGCAGCACAAAACCGATAATTAGATGGATAAAACAGAACTCTTCAAGCATTTAGATTGAGATTCAGAACTAAAGATTTTATCCTCTAGACATCTCATTTCTACTTGTCTACCCAAAACTTGTTCCAAAATTGCAACTCTTGGTTAATCGGATACTGGAAGCGGGAGTAAAACGTATCTGAAGCATCGATCTCTAACTACACACTGGTCCTAATCCCACAGAGAAAAAACTGAGCGCAAACCCTTGGCTAAATCCAGAAACGAAATCGAACGAAAATCACGGTGAAAATTCATATCAATAAGAACCCATCAAGGGAAGAACAACAAGATACCTGCGGATTCGAAGGCGACTACGAAGACGAAGCGATCGACACAAATCCAAAATGAAAGAGTTTTACAGATAAGCTTTTTTGGCTAAAACAAGGCATTTTGCAGAGTTTTGGTATGTAATGGGCTTTTTATAAGCTTTACTTTTACTTAGACCTGAAACGAAGATCCGATAATGTTACGACCAGAAATTGTTAGATCTAAATAACCGATTTGGAGAGGTCTAAATTAGAAAGCTGGTCTATCACCAGTACTGTGACATCCCTACCATCTCCTCCAACTCAACATAACCTACTACACACCCTAAAAACACATTTAAAAAACATGCTCCAACCCACAACACACCCTACCATCATCTTTAAGAACATGCTCCAACTCATAACATTCACCACACAATCACTCCAGCCACTACCTCCATCACCAATTCCACTTCACCAAACCCACCTCACAACTCTATAAAACCCAAGAGGAAGAGAGAAGAAAATCACAAATAAGAAGAAGAAGAGAGCGAGAGAGAAGGAGAAGCAAGCTTTCGAGAGAGTGTTGAGCTCACCACCATCCACCGCTCTTCACCGCCGTCAGCCACCACGCGGTGAACCTCCGACGTCGCTAAACTCGCCGTCAGCATTTCGTCACCGCCATCTTCGATCAGAATCTTCAGCGTCGTCGTTCCCAAGAGGTATCACACCTCGCTTTCTCTTCGTGTTGGAATCGTCGACTTCTTTTTAGTTTTAAGAAGATGATGTTGATGATTAACTTAGTTAATTGATTTGGTTGGTGGGTTTAATTAAAGAATTGGTTTAATTCAATCAAGGAACCCGAGGATGTTATCGTTAATTAATTATTGGTTCAATTATTGGATTAGTTTAATTTGTATCAAGATCCGATACATGTGCTAACGTGTTGTCGTGAGAATTAGATTATTATTTGGAATAATTGGTATAAGTTAGTTTAGTAATCAATTAAATATCGGTTTAGCTAAACCAAGAACCGAGGAAAAAATTTAAATAGATTTAAACCCATTAAACCGTAACTAAGGATATTTTTACGGGTTAGTTAAATTAATTGGGGATATTAATCAGAATTAATATTGACCCGGTTAAAATAAACCAATGCAGAAAGGAATATTGTTGAACCAGATTCTCATTACGTTAGGCCAAAACCGAGGAAATTAATCAGATCCGAATTGCTAAGGTAAGGACTAGTTGTGGATTCCCAAGGTTCATTAGTTGTACTAGTTCTACGTGTTTGTTTAATATAAGTATTAGATATGATTGTTGGTTGTTGCATGTTGAAATATGATTGATGCATATTTACGTGAAGTAACTGTTTGCTAGGCGTGTTGGTACACGATTGCTTGTCGACGGGGTCATGGTCGTGAGCCATGAAGCGGTATTTTCTTGCTGGACCGTAACCAAAGAATGATAATGAGAATGTTTAAGGTTGTGGACCCATGAAAAATGGGCTGACGAGTCCAGAATGTGAAAGAGATTGAGTACCATTGGGTTGCGACCCTTGGGAATGTGATGCATACTTGTTAGGATGATTGATGTGATGTGAATTATTACATATAGAAATGATTGTTCCATGACATGTAGTATTGTTAGGAAAGACATATATGTTGTTGTGTGTCTATTGCTTATATTGTGCATACTCGTATAGCTGTTCCAAATAATGTATCTAAGAATCATGTGTGCTCCAAAAGCACACCCTCACTGAGGATTTCCCAAAATACTCACCCCTCTTCTTTTCAGGTGAGGCCGAAGAGTAGGACTTGTGGCGGTCGTTGTGGTGTTAATTCTGGGGGACCATGGGCGTTTATTTTCATTTTTATTTACTATTTAATAAGGATTTTCAATGATATTTCCCTGGTTGTTCTATCAAGTTTTAAGAAGTTGGTTTTAATTGTTAAGACGTTTCGAGTTCCCGGTTTGATTTATAATAAATGATTTTTCAGACTTTCACGAGTATTTAATGAGTTCGTTATTATTTGAAAAACTGTTAAATGAGTAGAAATCAAGTTAGGTTAAGTTTTACGAGATTAGGGTGTCTTAGGTAGAACTTGCTAAAGCACATATGGGACGCCAAACATCATCAAGTACTTCCCAAGGTTTTGTAGCAAGAAACAGAAAGAATTGTTTAGATGGGGGTATGCTTGTAGCAAGTTCTTCAGTTGCATCACCATCAAGCAAGCCTTCCGCATGTTGGCCTCGTGTCAAGTTAAATGAGCAATGTGGTTTTGCAACTCCTCAAAGCCAACGAGAAAGCTTTGGGCTTCAAAATTTTCCAACGACCACATATCCTAGATCCATCCTTTCAAGTTCTAAGTCACAAGTGTGTGGAGTTTTTCCGAATACCTTTTTGCTCAAAACTGTTATGTATATTTGAACTGTTCCCTTTTTTTGCTCAGTTGATGCAATTGCAAGACAATAGCAGCAAGCGCATGAGCACCCTCCAGTCTCCCTCTCAAAGTGTGCAGTCAAGATATGGCCAGGTAAACTCTCCCAGTGGGCTATATAATTCTGATTAGCTGTAAGATCTATAACATAGCGTGCACTTACTATTTATTTTTGTTAACTTAAAGGCAATTTTAATGGTATTCTGCCCGGATGTGTTAGATTCCTGTGAGTGTCCAAGTTATCATATAACACTTTCCCTTTGCATTTCAGCAAGACATCCTTTATAATCCAATTGTATCGTAGTTTTTCAGAATATGTGTCCAAGTTGTTCCGTCAAAATGGTCTGAAATATACATTTTCTATTAACCAACTTGACCAGCTAGGATGGAGCTGTTAAGTGTAAATCATACTAATTAGGATCACATCTCTATCTCACGGTAGATATTAGTGATTACCACTAGATTGATAATATTAGTGATTACCACTAGATTGATGAAAATCGTTTTCCATTGGCTTAAGCATTGGTTGGCTTGTTGATAACACCGGTTTTAACTATTTTTATGGATCACTTTAATATTTTTTGCAGGTATTTTAACTTCGTTTTCAATGGTATTCAAATAATTTCCATGTTTTAGAGTTTTGAAAGACATTTCAGGTAACTTGGGATAAAATAGTGCATTTCGGAGCAAACATATATTTTTGGATAAATTTGGACCGTCATAAGTCTTGCAATCAAAGAAGACCTTCTCACCGTCTGATCATCCCCAAATTTGGACACAACAAAGAAGAGACAACCAGATTTAAGATGTAATTGGTTTGGAGACATTCCAATGGTTAGATCTTCACATATTCCCGAAGCACTAAAGGCAGACGAAGCTGCCTTGAAGTAAGCCACCGCGGGCAGAGAAGCTGCGCCCGCGGCCAAGAAGAGGACGGCCGCGGTCAGAGTAGACGCACCCGCGGTCAGCCAGCATTTCGCTACGGTCAGAGACCACGCACCCGCGGCCAGCCCCTGTGCGACCAATTCGACTCTGTTTCAATCCCGAGGCCATTCCCGTCATTTCAACTCTAAACCCTAAACGTCCCCAAAGAAGTGAAGACTATAAATACATGCTTTTAGGTCTCTTAGAAACAATCTCTTTCACGCTTTAGACAGAGACAAACTTTTAGCGGCTTTTTACTTTTGTGCATCGATTTGGAGAGGAGGATTCTCGACTTGTGTTCTTCAATAGAGAAGCCTTTCTTCATATCTTTCTCTTTACTGTTTTCATTTAATTATTATGATGTTTAGCTCAGCTATGACTGAGTAGTTCTCTTGTTGGGTATAGGGTTCTCAAGGGGCTATCATGGATAGATTATTCATTAGGTTTTTAGGTTAGGATATCGATTACAGTTATTCGTTCTATACTTTTTGTTAAAGCATGTTGCTTGAATGATCACCTATGCAACTGAACCTAGGAATTTTTAGAACCACGAAAGTGCTGGATCTATATGCTTGATCTAGGGTAGGCGAGCAATTTCGCTACAAGATACGAAAGTATACTTGTAGAGGGATTGTGAGCGTTAACGAACTTGTTTTTGTCATCATAATTTTCTGCGCGGCCAGAGTCGAAAGCTATTGATCGAGTATATAAATTATAAGTGTGTAGGGTGTATGATGCGATCAGATTGTTATCCAAACTTCAGGTTTTAAATTTGTTTAACCTAACGTCTGCAAGTGCACAGATGTGCGTTGTAGGACTTTAGGTATCGATCCACAGGGAGGGAATGCTTTTCTGTAAGACCTTAGAAAGAGAGTTAGTAAAGAAGTTTAAAACGAAAATAAGGTTTATGGTGTGTCACAAATTTGAAACTAGGAATTTAAATTAATTAAACTAAGCGAGCAAGTAAATAAACGAGTAAACAAAACAAGATTGTAAACAATTAAACGAAACGTCGGGCAATCGGGAACTCTCTAGGGATCATGGTCGATTATCATAAGTAGGCCTGGGCATTCGGGTTATCGGGGTTCGGTTCGAGTATTTCAGATATCGGGTATTTCGGGTATAGACTTTTAGTAACCACATAGGAACCGAAAAAATTTCGGGTAATATCGGTTCGGGTATTTTCGGGTTCGGTTCGGTATGGTTACTTGATTTTGGAACCGACTTAGAACCAAATTTTTTTGGGTATATTTTGGTTTCGGTTCGGGTTGGTTATTTTGTAACCGTATTACCCAATTTTACCAACAAATAACCGTTTAAACCATAATAACCGAAATTACCCGGAAAAAATGAAAAACAAGGATACAATACACATGTTTCCAAGTTCAAACACAGCAGATTCAAAGATTCCAACATTCCAAACACAAAAAGGCCGAGAGTAAGGGTCTAAGAGACAACATCCCAAAGACAAGATGATAGATAGAAAGAAATAAAGAAGAAGCATCCTAAAGGACCAAAACATAACCAAAATCCAAAGTGCAAACTGCAAAGTTGCAAATAGGTAGATAGTAAGAGTCTAAGAGACAACAATTGTCACCAAAAGAACACCGCATCAGCTTGAAGCCTTGAAGTCCCTGTTACAATTGGTAAGAACTAAGATGTAAGAAACTAAGAAACTCAAAAAAAAAGATTTCACTTGAAACGACATTTAAGCTCAAGCATATTATAGAAAATGATAATAAGACAATGATCTCTAATCTATATATTCCATGAACAAAAAACCTTTCAAAAACTATTAGTAGCCAAAGCAAATCCCATCTTGATGTGTAAAACTAAAGAACAAAAATAAGACCAAATAAATTGACTTTGACCCTCACACTAACCTGTGCAAACAAACGTAACATTTGCAGCTGAAACACAGTAACATTTGCTCAAAATCCAAACTCCAAACAGAGTTCTAAGTTGTTTAAAATTGAATTATACAATTTGTAAGTGTATGAAACTAAAAAACTTAAAAAAAGAAATGAATTATGTAACTAAGAAGTTGTAAGTTATAACTTTTACCATTGTAGATCACGATTCACAAGTCTCAAAGTCCAAAAGCTTAGTTGTTTCCACCTAGCTATTCTGAAACTCTAAAGATGACATAAAGACAGAAAGTTAAGGACAGAAAGTTAAGGAATGACAAACAGATTTTTAAGGAAATAACTTACTTTTTTCAAGTTCATCTTGTAGTTCAATCTCGGAAAGGAGTTCTTTATTAGTGATAACCGCACCTCTTTCAGTTAAATGTATAATACATTTAAGCCATTGTTCTGTGCACATCAACACTTCAATCATATAGTGAGTTAGACAACTCCTATACGGGTCTAGAATGCGACCACTTGTGCTAAAGGCAGATTCAGCTGCAACATAAGTCACTTGCATTGCAAGTACATCTCTAGCTATCTCAGATAGAATAGGATACTTTGGAGCATTTACCATGCCAAGATATCCCAATATGTTCCCTTCATAATCGGTGGATTTTCAACCTTTTCCTTCAAATAAAGGTCAAGCTCATCACTAGCATCTTAAATTCCTTTTTCATTAACCATTGCTCTGTATACAAAGTCCATTCTTTCATACCCACCATTATCATCATCTAAATCCATTATGTCACCTTCAAGATCATTTTGAGATGATGTACCAGTTGATTGAGATTGTGTTGTGATATGCTCAAATTAATACCCTAAAAGTACTAAAGCAGTCGTTATAGTATAAGTAGGGGTCGAACACAAGAACTCCAGATTTCACACAATAGACTATGTAGATTCGAATTAAGCTAAACCAAATAGATGTAATTTAAAGCAATACGCAAATTAAAAGAGTTGTAAATCAATTGGGAATAAGCTAGGCTCAGGGTATTTCTCAGGAATTCAATGAATGTAAGTAAACTAACTAACATGATTCAGATTTAGCGCGGTTCTTGAACTCAAATCACTAAAGTATAGCTAACCAACTCTCGTTGCGAAAACTATCTAAGTCTAAATCCTAGAATTCCAAATCTCTTTGCGAATCCTAAAGTCTAAACCAGCTTTTA
>PKMM01049175.1:0-15243 GCA_002933915.1 Eutrema heterophyllum | reverse complement strand
AAAGATCTATCTTGTGTCCAAATTTGAGCTCAATCCATCGGTGGGAAGTTCTTCAAATCTTCATTTAAAGTCGCGACTCGTGCTTTAGTGAGTATCGACCGATACTAGTTAGTATCGATCGATACTGAGGCCTCAAATCCGGTACTCAGCTACACGAACTTCTGTTTTGCTCCAAAATGCTCCAAAATGCTCTAGAAAGCTCCAATATCTCCAATTATGCTCCAAACGTGATAAAACCTGTAAAAGACTCTAAAACACTACGAAATAGTAGAAAGACTCTATAAAACGGACCTATATCATGGCCTAAAAGGGGTAAAAACCATGATATATCATGTTGCACCACCATTAGCCTCTGATTTGCCGAAAACAGAAGTATATTCTTTAAAAAGACTCTTTAAAACGCCAGTGACTGATTGGTGAAGCTCCTCGCATTCTGCACTACCCTCTCCATAAACCATCTCAAAACACATCATAGCAAAACGCATTTTGTTCCTAGGGTCGAAGACATTAGCAACAATCAAAAGTCTGTTGATCTCCTTTAAGCCTCCCCAATATTTGTCAAACTTTTCTCTCATAGCTTTAGTCTTCTTCCGCAACTCTTCATCAGGTTCTTCAATAATGTTAATCAGATTCCTCTCAATAGTGCAAATCTCAGTATAACACTTAGAGGCGTTAACTCGATTAGATGCAGAAACCACCAAAGTTGAATTGTAAAATTTTTTGAGAAATCTTACCAATCTTTCAATTGCTTCCCAATCAGTCTTACTAGGAGGCCCAACTCTTTTTCTTCCCTCGACTTTCTCATCAAAATACTCATTATACAACTTGTCTTTGATATATCATGGTTTTTACCTCTTTTAAGCCATGATACAAGTCCGTTTTATAGAGTCTTTCTACTATTTTGTAGTGTTTTAGAGTCTTTTACAGGTTTTAGCACGTTTGGAGCATAATTGGAGATATTTGAGCTTTTTGGATCATTTTGGAGCAAAGCAGAAGTTCGTGTAGCTGAGTACCCGATTTGAAGCCTCAGTATCGATCGATACTACCCTAGTATCGGTCGATACTACCCTAGTATCGGTCGATACTCACTGCAACAAGACACGAGTCGCGACTTTTATGAAGAGTTGAAGAATTGCAAAATTGCCCAGAAGACTTTATTATTTACAATTAAGCCCAGAACGTGTTTTAGGAGTTTATGTTAGGTTTTTAAGCCACTTTGGCTAAAGGAGACTTGATTACGCTTTATTCTATTCTGGGTTTTGTGAGAGAGCTTTCTGAGGGAGACAAGTCTGAGACTATGTTCGTCCGAGAGAAGATTTCGAACCCTCTTGTTACTCTACTTTTTATTATTTATCTGAGTATTATTTCAGTCATGTTTATTGTTTCAATTACCATGTCTGAGTAGTTCTCTTGTTAGGTTCAGGGTTCTCATAAGGGTTTTCTCTGAATGTTAGGTTAATTGAATGATTAGGATTCACCATCTGAATTAGATCTTCGCCTTAGGTTGTTCTCAAAGCTAATTCTAGCCTGATCACCTAGAACTTAGATCTTAGGATAATTGGTTAGGCACGAGAGTGCGATTAATTACCTGATAGAACTTAGGGTGAGCAAAATAGCTATTCGCAAAGAGATTTGGTTTAGTTGTTTTGTGAACAAATCAAACCTGAACTAAAAGCTGGTTTAGACTTTAGGATTCGCAAAGAGATTTGGAATTCTAGGATTTAAACTTAGATAGTTTTCGCAACGAGAGTTGGTTAGCTATACTTTAGTGATTTGAGTTCAAGAACCGCGCTAAAACTGAATCATGTTAGTTAGTTTATCTACATTCATTGAATTCCTGATAAATACCCTGAGCCTATCTTTCTTCCAATCGACTTACAACACTTTTAATTTACGCATTGCTTTCAATTACATCTTTTGGTTTAGCTTAATTCGAATCTATATAATCTATTGCGTGAATTCTGGAGTTCTTGTGTTCGACCCCTACATATACTACAACAACTGCTTTAGTACTTGTAGGGTATTAATTTGAGCATATCAGTCTTCTGCTTCCATCTTATCAAAAGCCACCCTGAACTTCATTGCTCTTGTTAACATCAAATAAGTCGAGTTCCAACGAGTTTTGCAATCTAAACTTAAACTACCTCTAGTCATCTTACCACTATCAACCCGTAATTTGAATGAATTCACTCTTGACGTAGAAGATCTGACATAAGTCACACCATTACGAATGGCTGCCACATTTGCATTAACTTCTTGTAAACCATCCTTAACAACTAAATTGATAATGTGAGCAGCACACCTCATAAGGCATTAGGTCCCACTTCGTTGAATTCTTCCTTAAACCGCTTGAGAGCTAAAGTATTGGCAGTAACATTATCAACTGTGATGGTGAAGACCTTCTTTATACCCCATTTAGCCAAACACTCAAGAAGAACTGAGGTTATAGTCCTTCCTTTATGATCCTTAACATTCTTAAACCCAATGATGAGCTTCCTTAGGCGCCAATTTCCATCAATGAAATGTGATGTTATCACCATGTAACTATGACCTGTTGTTGGAGCAACCCATATATCAGTGGTAAGAGACACCCTTCGATCACCAATCATCTTCCCTATTTCTTCTTTCTTCTTCACATACATTTCAACTATTTCTCTAGTTGATGTTCTTAGAGATTGAGGCTTGTAGAGCTTCACCTTATCGCAGAAATATCTCCATGCTAAACTCTCAACGAATGAAAGTGGTAGCTCTCCCAAAACAAGTAACTCATTAGTAGCCTCTTTGAAAAAAGCTTCAGAAACTTTACCGAATGTGACGGTACCTTCAGGGCCTTCACGTTGCAAAGCAGCCTGCTTCTTTTGCATATCCTGCCACACATCGAATTGCCTACATGTTTCTAGATGCTTCTTCAAATTTGAAGTACCAGAAGTCGATGGACAGCAATACTCTCTTCCACAGTAGTTACAATTGCATTTGTGATTATTATCCTTTAGTCTCGTGTAATGCTTCCAAACTTTAGACCTTGTCAAGACTTGCTTCTTAGGTTTAGATGATGCTTCACTTCCTCCTGTAGTGTCTTTTTCTTTCATTTTTTCAGTTTCTGACCGTCTCTTTTCAGTAGCATTCTCAGCTTCAGGAACGTTGCAATCATCTTCATCTTCATGTATGTTTTCTTCATCATCAGGATATGTGGAAGAATCCATCTGCAGGATTTAAAAGCAACAAATAGAAACCTGAAATCAGATAAGAAAATTAGAAAAATATGTTTAATAGCAAAGATATAACACACTTTGTCTCACTTGAAAGTCAAATGTCTATAAAATAACACTTCTTTTACTACGGGAATGGACATACAAGAATCTGATAAACACAAGAGCAAACAACTAGTAGCCAAAAACGTGGTTAAAAGTTTGCAAGGAGAAACATTAGTTATATACTCTTAGACGGAGAAACAAAAGTTTGTAAGAAGGAGAAACAAAAGTTTGCAAGGAGAAGAAAAATTGAAAACAGGTTCTGAAAATTGAAAACACAAAAAACCTGCAACTTAAACTCAAAATGAAGAAAATGAAGAAAAATTGAAGAAAGATTCGACAATTGCAAAAAACATGCAATTCAAACATGCAATTGCAATTTGCAACTTTGCAAGGAGATGAACAATAGTATTCAACAATTGCAAGGAAAAAAAAAACAATTCGAGTTGAAATTCATACATGTGACTGCGTGTGTTTTCTTGAAACTTCTGAAGGAGGAGACTGATTATCGCTTTGCTTATATGCGGCTGGATTGATTAGGTTTTTTAAAGCTTCCAGTTTTACCGATTGATTAACGCGAGATTCTCGGTGATAGGTCGAGTGATTTTCGGGAATGAGGATGAACATGAACCGTCTAAGGTAAGTCGAGAGTCTCGAGTCTCGACTAAGGGAAAGGGGAAAAAAAACATAGATTTTTTCGGATACCCGAACGGGAATCAGGTATTATCCGAACCGAACCGATACCCGAACGAAATTAAAACAAGAATCGATCGGTTATTCAGCTATATCCAAATCAGATCTGAATCCCTAATTTTCGGGTCGGTTCGGTTCGGGTATTCGGGTCCGGGTAAAATGCCCAGGCCTAATCATAAGAAATTTGCTAAGATTTTTAATGTGACTTTTGTCGTCTTTTGGTTCTTGAACTTGGAACACGATAGTGTGTGTAGCCTACTCTCATACATCTTACACACGAATAACTTATATACTCGACCAGTAGCTTTCGTCTCTGGTCGCGCAGAAAGTTATGATGAACAAGCAAGTTCGTTAACGCTCACAACCCCTCTACAAGTATACTTTCGTATCTTGTAACGGTTTTGCTTGTCTACCTTAAGTCATGCATATAGATCCATTACTTTCGTAGCTCTAAAAATACCTAAGTTCAGTTGCATAGATGGCCAATCAAGCAAACATTCATTAATAATAAGGATAGAACGAAGAACCCTAATCGATATCCTAAACTAAAACCTAATGATAAATCGATACATGAGAGCCCCTTGAGATCCCTTTTCCCAACAAGAGAACTACTCGGACACGATTAAAGAAAGCAAAGACATGAATAAATAACGAACAAGAGATTGATAAAGGAGCTTCTCGATTTTAAGAACGATGTCCGGAGAAAACCTCTCTACCAATCTCGAAAGTAAAGAACAATAATTTAAGAACAAAAAGTAATGCAAAAACTAAACTAAATGGTACTCAAAAGGGGCACACGAAATAAGGTCTCTAAGATCATATACTTATAAGTCTTTAACTCTTGCTTTAGTCGTCCTTAGGGTTTCCTTGAAGAGAAACACAAAGTGGGCTTTGAGCGGGCTTAAAACGAGATGGTTTTGGGCCGATCTTGGCTCGCCGCGGGTGCGTGAGCTGGACCAGCGGCCAAAGGTGTGTTCGCTGTGGGTGGAGAGCCCCTGCCCGCGGCCAGGAGTGTGTTCGCCGCGGTCATGAGCTTTGGACCCGCGGTGGATGGCCTATGAAGTTGAATCTTCAATTTTACTCTTGCTTCTTTTGCGAGACTGCATAACATGTCTTTAGTTAATTGGATGTATCTTGAGATCTAGCCATTGGATTGTCTTTAAACCAAGTGGATATAAAGGTGGTTGACCCTTCTATCTTGTATCCAAATTTGGGCGTGAGCAGACAATGAGAATTAAGGTCTCCATCGGATGTCAAACTTCTGACGGTCCAAAATCTGGTTTTTCTCCAATTTGCGTCGTTTTTGCCTAAGTATCATGAAAAAGTCTTGAAACTACAAATATGCGAAAACTATGATAAAAAATGTAAAAGCGAATGAAACACTTATTAAAGTGTTCTAAAATAAGCGGTAAAATGGGTAAAAATACGGTGTTATCAACTCCCCCAGACTTACACTTTGTTTGTCCTCAAACAAAACAAAACCAAAGCTTGGAAAGATCAAACAAAAATCATAGGGAACTCGAAATCTCGGAGACCGTCCTTCTAAACCATAACCATCGAACTACATCAAACGCAACCTAGCCTAGAAAATTCTCACCAGAAGTTTCCGTAACACTAGTCTACGATATCCGTCATACGAAATCTAAACTTTCAAAATCCAAAATTCCGGTCGACTAGCTATCTAAATTCATTTAGTGCAAATGTGAAATTCTCATAAAAAGTTCTAACAAAGACAATCGAGGCTAGGCATTAAGGCTTTTAGAGGTGAGGTTAAAAGTATTTCGGGTTATCGTATTTCCACCGGAGGATGCTAGATATTATGCAAAACAGCAAGAGAGGATGGAGCTGTTGACGTCCACAGTTTCCAGTCACTTCCTACTCGCATAAGCGTTGTTGCGAACTTCTTCTTCGGAACTTTTCTGCCGTTCCCCCAGACTTAAATTTTTCTCCGGGTAATGATTTGAACCACTTCTTACTCCTTACATACGAAAAATGGTTGCCTTGGTATAAAAATATTGACTACCCTAAGACTCTTAGGCTTTTTTTTCTTTTTCTTTCGATTATTATTATTATTATTATTATTTTTGAAAGGGAAACGCCTTCAAACGGCAGCCTTAGGGAGGATGAAAATTACCGATGATGAAGATTTCCAAGGCAACTTTTTAAGCTTGAATTGTTGATACCTTATTAACCGAATCCATCTCGTCTTCTGTCTTCTTGAGTGACTGAAAATTGTGTCGATCCTCCCTCTCAGGCGCTTTTTGCACATATCTGCACATAATACAAACAAGAGAGGCAAGAATGAGGTTCGAAATTCATGGTTAAGGTTTCGGGTAGGGTACCAGCTAAAGATGAACTGTCCATCTAGAACAACAAAGAGTGGTAAAAAGGGAAAAGATGTCTGATTCGTTGTCTCGCCTAAAACATTTGATGAGACAATTAAATCAAGTTAAGGTCCAAGTATAATAGAGCTAGTATATTCCTTCCTAAAGAATCTTTACAGTGTAAATTCCTCTGGGGATTTCGCATTAACAGAAACTCTAGCTACCGCCTAGTCTAGAACCAAATTACAAAAGAGCATGTTACTAGGAAATAGTGTAGAAGCACAATGGTCGGCTATTGTCATGGACTTCTTTCATCATTCCCTCAATACGTATTCCTATATTTATTCAAAAACTTGAAAAATTTAAAAGAAAGCGCGAAAAATGCAAAATGCATATACTCATGAAAGAAAATGTGGTTAGTAAGGGATGAAATCCTCCCCCAGACTTAAATTACACTGTCCCCAGTGTGAAATAAATCGAGCAAGGACGAGAAATAGAGTATGTAATAATTGAAAAACTTTAAGGAAAAGAAAATTTACCTAGAAGTGTTGGGGAATGAATGTGGGAATGGAATGGTGGTTGATGAGGACATCGACCCTAGCAACGACCCGAGCCTAATGCCAACGATCCTAGAAGGACCCATGACACTAATAACAGCGGCTTTTGACCATTTTTATGGATCACTTTAATATCTTATGCATGTGTTTTAACTCCGTTTTCAATGGTTTTCAAGTGATTTCCATGTTTTAGTATTTTGAAAGACATTTTAAGTAACTGGGGATAAAGGAGTGCATTTCGGAACAAAAGTACGTTTTTGGATAAACTCGGACCGTCAGAAGTCTTGCAATCAAAGAAGACCTTCTCACCGTCTGATCATCACCAAATTTGGACACAACAAAGTAGATACAACCACTTTCAAATGCAATTGGATTGGAGACGATCCAATGGTTGGATCCTTAAATATACCAAAGCACTGAAGGCAGATGAAGCTGGCTCGAAGAGAAGACCACCGCGGTAGGAGAGCCCCGACCCACGACCAAGAAGCATTTCGCTGCGCCTGGAGGAGCTCGACCCGCGGCCAATCACCTATTCGCCGTGGCCAGAAGACCGGCACCCGTGGCCAAGCCCTGTTGCGACCAAATCAACTCGTTTCTTCACTCGAGATGAAAACCATCTTTCCACATTAAAACCTAAACGAAGCCAAGGCTATTTATACTTATTTTTATGTCTTTTAGAATTGTGCTACACAAAAACTCAGACTCTTTTACGGAAGAAGCTACTCTTGCAACTTTGTTCTTCGGTTTGGAGCAAGGATTCTCGATTCGAGTTCTTCGATAGAGAAGCTTTCTTCATCCCTTTTCTTTTCAATATATTGATTATGTTTACCTCAGCTATGGCTGAGTAGTTCTTTAGTTGGGTATATGGTTTCGAAGGGGCTCTCATGGTTCGATTTCTTATTAAGTTTTTAGAACAGGATACCGATTAGGGTTCTTCGTTTGATCCTTTCTCTTAATGCATGTTTGCTTGATTGATCTCCTTGCAACTGAACTTAGGTATTTTTAGAACTACGAAAATACTGGATCCATATGCTTGACCTAGGGTAAACGAACAAAACCATCACAAGATTTCGAAAGTATACTTGTGGAGGAGTTGTGAGCGTTAACGACTTTTGAGTATAATCACTAACTTTTTGCGCGGGCGGAGACGAAAGCTACCGGTCGAGTATTATAGTTGTAGGTTTGTAGGGTGTATGAAAATAGACTACACAAAGAGTCCGTTTACCAAGTTCAAGAATCCAAAGACGACAAAAAGTCGCTTTAGAAATCCTAGCAAAGTCTTTGTAGAAATCGGCCATGAACCCTAGAGAATACCCGTTGCCCAATGTTTCGTTTAATTGTTTTAGAACCTCGTTTTAATCATTTTCTTGCTTAATTTCTGTTATATTTCATCGCTTAATTTAGTTTATTTTCCTAGCTACAACCGTGACAACAAAACCCATAAAAATATAGCTTACGTCTAGACACAAGTTAGAAGTCGTTAGAAATTAGACAACATCACCCCGTGGATTCGATCGCTAAATACTACTTCGCGTGTTGTACTCTTGCAGCCTAGTAAAAGGGTAAACCCAGCACGTTGATACTCATTCCGATAGTGTCAAATTTTGGCGCCGTTGCCGGGGATTGTTTTGCTTGTTTAATTTCTGCTCTAGACACTCAAGCTCTTTGTTGCTCTTTTGACATTCTCCTTTATCTTTGTCTTTTGTTCTAAGGTGCATGAACACTAGAAGAACTCCTAGAGAAACCATACCGAGACTAGACGATATCGACAGACACAAGAGAGAACTCCGAAGACTCAAAAGAACTTTAAGGTTGGCCGAGAATGATCGTCAGAAAGATCAACTAAACCATGATCAACTTGATCACAAGGATGACCGTGATATTTCGGATCACGAAGAGGACCAAGAGGCTGTCCATGGTGCTAATGACCAGCCACAACTCGATCCCGAACAAAACCAAAACCAAAACCAAAATGCTGAAAATCCGAGGCGACAACTTCCCGTCGATCGTGATGCACAAAGGAATGATGCTCAAGCTAATGCAACGATTCCTCCTAATGGCGAGAACGCCAACAGTCCTGTCCTACCCGCTAATCCTCCAAGGAGACAAGCGCGTAACCGCATCATTGCTGATTTTGATGCACCATATCAACACTTCCAGAACCGAGCCGTAATTCAACTTCCTTTACCTCATAGGAAAAATTTTGAGATCAAACCTGAAATCATTGTTTTAATTAAGCAAAACCAATTTCATGGAGTTACTACCGAGCATCCGATCGAGCATATCGAGTTGTTCGAAGAGATTTCTAGCACGACAAGAACAAACCAAGTTCCCGCCGATTATGTGAAGTGTAAGTTTGTTGGTTGAAATCTTTGCAAAGCCGCCTTCTTAAACCATTTCTACACCAAGTCGAGATCCAACTCGTTGAGAAACAAAATTCAAATTTTTCATCAACAACCGGTGGAATCTTTCCATGATGCATGGGAACATTTCAAAGAGTACGAGAGAGATTGCCCTCACCACGGTTTTTTTGTCCGAATTTTCTCAACAGCTTCTACCAAGGCTTATTACCAAAATATCAACTTTCTCTCGACACGGCCAGCAATGGAGATTTTTCCATGAAGACCATCAACCAAGGAAGATCTCTCATTGAGAATCATGCTATGGCTAATAGCAACAATTCTCCCGACTATGATAGATCGACAAGATCGAATGCATCGGAATCCAAGGATATAGCCGAGCTTAAGAACATGATGAATCAACTTCTCAAGAAACAAAACCGCCAAGTACACGCTTGTGAAGCTACTATTAGAAGCGAAGATGATGCTTACTACGAACCCGATAACAACAGTTCGTATTCTCAAGAAGAAGAAGTTAACTATGTGGGAGCACAAGGTTACTATCAAAGCCGTTTCAACAACGGATTCAACAACAACTTCCGTAACGCCAACTTCAACAATCTTTCATACCGAAATCAGAACGTGGAGAACTACCAAGATCAACTTTATCCTCAACAATCCAAGCCTTTTCAAACCGGTTCCAAAATGGGAACTACAGAGGAAATGAGAACTTCCAACCCCGACCACCTTTCAACGCTCAAGCCGCTCCTTACAACAACTCAAACATGCAGCAACAAGGTACTTGTAACACTCAACTTGCTGCCCAAATAGCGAATCTCGAGGAATCAATTCAACTACTTGCTCAAAGCAACGAGAAGACGGCGAAAGATTTTAACATAAGAGTATATTGTATGTACAATGACTTGAATGGGAAATTCGAATCTCTTTCGACCCATGTCAAGAAGTTGGATATGCAAGTCTCTCAAACCGCTGACTCATCTAAGAGACCAAACAAAGCTTTACCCGGAAGAGTAGAAGATAACCCGAAGAGATTTTGCAACATGATTACTATCGTGCCCAAGAAGGAAGTCAACAATGAACCGAAGCAAGAAGTAGCTTCAAAATTTGTCCCACTATATGGAAGAGCCAATACCAAATCCAACATGGTTCGAGAACCACCATTTGATGTACCAAAACAAACATGTTTCAAAGGCTAAGAAAAGCCGATGATCCGGGACGTTTTTCTTTCTCTTGCTCGATTTCCAGAATAATTTTTGCAGATTGTTTATGTGATTCAGTAGCCAACGTCAACATCATGTCGAAGACGTTTGCCGAGAAGCTTGGTATACAAATTCTCACACCTTCTACCATGAGCGTTATTTTTGGAGATTCATCACAAAAGAAACCCGAAGGAGTGATTCATGACCTTCAACTACTCGTTGTAAACAAGATTGTTCCCGAAGGAGCTGATTTTCAAGTATTCGAGATGGATCGAGACGAAGATAGACCATTGATTTTTGGTCGACCATTCTTAGCTACTGTTGGCGCCATCCTTGATCACGCCAACCATCATGTTGTTTTCTTGAATGTGGATCGAAGAAAGTTTTATCCTACTGTCATGGATGGAACTCCAATCCCGAAGGACAAGCACAAGAAGAAAAAGTCGATCCTTCCTAAGAAAGACGAGTCAACTAAGCCAAAAAATCCTAAGGTAAGTCTACCTTTTATTTCTAAACCGTTTGCAAAAATCAGGATCACCATTTCACCCGACTTAGAGACTCCAAGGAAGAGCGAGTGGAAGAGATGGTCAAGAAGCAAGCTCTTCCAAACGCAAGGATTCCGAGAAAACACGGAAAGAAGAAAGGGATACAAGACATAGGTGAACCACATTTCAAATTCGATAAAACCCAAGGAACGTTTGTTCCCAGGACATCTTTTGCTCACGCCTAGATCCCACCAAAAGTTGAGGTAACCAGCTCGACTTTAACCAAAAGCGCTTGATGGGAGGCAACCCATTTGGTACGTTTCTTTCTTTTATTTTACTGTTCTTTTTCTATTGATGTTTTTCTTTTTAGTATTTCAGGCTTTATATAAATACACAAAAACCCAAAAACATTCAAAAAATCAGAAAACACAAAAAAATGAAGAAGACGTTCGAAACGGATCGAAAAAAACCAAAGAAACGAGGGAGAAAACACTCCCGAGACGAAGGCCACTCGGCCGCGGCTGGAGCAGCCCGACCCGCGGCGAGGAGGCCATCGACCGCGCCTTCGTTGGCCGGTCGCGCGGTGAACCAACGATCGACTGCGGGTGGAAGGAGCCGACCCGCGGCGAAGAGATGTTTGGCCGTGGTCGCGTGGGCTCAACTCGCGGCCAACCTATTTCCGACCAGAACCAATCTTGACATTCCCCGAACCGTTTCCAACTTTGAACCGTGCAATCCCGACATGTTCCTGACACAATATTGAACCATTCCGGTTTAATTTCTGTGTCCCACTAAGGTAAGTTCCCAAAAAGTTTTTGAAAAACAGAAAACTTCTTTTTGCATAAAAACAACTTTTCAAAGACAAAAAGAGTTTTTCAAGATTAAAAGCTCTATTTCTTCTTCTCTTCCAATAGACTTGGAGATTTTGAGCAGGAACAACTTTTTTCAGTTTCAAAGCTTTATTCAAAATTCTTTGGTCCATTCTCACTCTTTTTCAAAGGAGATTCCAATTTCACATCTATCTCATCTCTTCCAACAAGGTATGAACCTAAAACTCTACTTTCTCATATGAGCTAAACCCTAAGGTTTTTCTTAATTTAACTAGATTTATGTCTATGATAGTTAGAAATTGTTAGAGAACTTGAGATTGAACTTGTAGTATGTCTAGATTTCAATTTTAGCACTTAATGAGATTTTTGGAATTTGAAATTTTCGAGCTTAACTAAAAACAAAATTGGAGATTAATTTTGATTAATTTAGACGAGTCTTGCTATATTGATAATTCGTAAACGGTAATCTATTGAAATTGCATGAAGGTGAGCTTAAAATCTATATCTAGGAAATTTTTATGTAAGTGCGTCACAAACCCGAAATTTATGATTATCACCTCGATTTCTTTAAATTATGTTCAATACTTCTCGTTTGTTTATTGAATGTGTATCCACTACAAGAAAACAAGTCGTTTACAACGGATAGAATCGATGTAAAATCGATGGAAAACAGACTTTGGGACGGATTAGCGACGATTGCCAAATCGTCGTAAAATGTCGTTACTTGATAATCGTCGTAAATCCGTCGTAAAACCTAGGACGAATACAAATCGTCGTAAAATCATCGTAAATAATCCGTCGTAAAATCGATGTAAATTTACAACGACATTACATCGATTTTACATCGCAACATTACATCGATTTTACATCGATTTCTCGAATTTTTAAATTGGTAATCCGTCGTAATATCGTCGTAANTTCGAATTCGATGTAAAATTGATGTATAAATTAATAATTAAAAAAAAAAATATATATATATATATATTAATATATAATATTTAATTTATTAATAATTAAAATTATAAATTAATAATAAAAAAATTATAAATTAAAATTTTATAAATAAAATTCAAAATACAAATGAAAATTCTAAATACTAATTATCATTTAGATCAATACCTAAATCACTCAAAAGCTCCTCGTCCGATCTCCGCTCCAACGCCGCTCGGTGTTGCGCGAGCGGATCAATCTGGGCCGATGTCGATGATTGCTGCTGCTGCTGCTGCTCTTGCTGTTGCTGCTTCCTCAGTGCGGCCGCCAAAGTGGGGTTATTCGCGGCAAGAATGTCGAAGAGCGAGTTGTACGAGTTGATCTTGTTATCGTAGACTTGGATCTTCTCATCGTATACCACCTGCTTCGCCCGCAAAGTGTTGATCTCGGAGTGGGCGGTGTTCAACTCGTTCCGCAACTTAACCGGATCGTCGAACGGAAGACATGAGGAAGACGAGGCGACGACACTTTCTCTGATCGATCCCATCCCTTCAAAAAAGAAACGTTAAATTTAATAAATTAAATACAAAATAATTCAGTAAAAATATAATTTTATTATTATTACATCTTCATATATCTCGTCCATCTAGGCTGTGGTCAAAGCCGCAGTGGATTGGACCGAGCTACCGCCAGGTGATAGCTGCTGAGAGAATTGAGTTTGACGCTCGGCGATCATTGCCTGAACGTCATTGTAGACCTTCTCCGCTCGAGGATCCACAAAAGAGCCGTCTTTCTTTTTGTGAGTTTCCTCAAAAACTCTAGTCATTGGAGGAAGTTCGCCTTCGTTTGCCTAACCAAACGACATTCCAAAAAAAAAAAATGGTTAATGGTTAATTTTAATTAATAATAATTAAAATCACAAAAATAGAAATTAACGGAAAACAATTACCATTTGAAAGCGTCTTCCCGCAAAAGATGTTTGACCCGAAGTATGCGGCATAACCGCCGGAAGACCGTCTGGACCGACAGTGTTCTGAGAAGCCGAACACTTAGGGGCCACTTCCTGCGAATGCGGATTCATCCAGTAGGTCTTCAGGCCGTTCCAAACTTCGGAAGACATGTATGGGGGCTTTGCCTCATCGCCATTAACCTCCCACTTCCTCTTCCAATCGGAGACGGTATTGTTGAGCCGCAATTTTCCCTTCTTCTTAAACTGCGTCTTCACCATCTCGTTGATCCCAATGTCCCAATGCCATTTTTGCTATAAAAAACCGACAAAAAAAAATTAGAAACGATATCATTAAATAAAAATAATTAATTCTCAAAAAAAAAGCGAATAAATTACCGCGAAACATTTGAACCACGTCTCGATAACGTCATCCAGAACCGCAGACCAGTTGTGGTGAGGCTCCTCGAAATAGGCTTTAATGGTGTCAGACACACTCCGGCCGACTTTGTTATCTTCCTTAAACCTGAGAAATAAAACTACAATTATCAGTAAAAAAAATAATTACCAAAAAAAGAAGAAAACAAAAATAATATTACGTACCAAAAAGTGTTAGGCGGCCGTCGCGGATCTAACCGGGGTAACCGGGGTAACCATCATGACCCGGCGACTGCAATATATCCCCGATCGTCAATTCCGCATATAACAACGGAGGTCGAGGTGTTGGTGCTGGTGCAGGTGGAGGAGGTGGCGGCGGCGCCGCTAGTGCGGACCCAGAATCCAGAACCGCGGACGGTGTGACAGAAGATGACGGGACCTCCGACGGTCCCGAATCACCGCCCATAAACTGGCGATAGTGAGTTCTACGTGGCGCCATATATATCTACAACATTATTAAAAATTAATTAACGAATATTAAAAATATAATCTAATAATTCCCGCAACTATCTAATTCCAATCCTATCTAATTACAATCCTATCTAATTCCAATCCTATCTAATAATTACAATTCTATATCTAATTAAAAAAAAAAAACATACCTTAGAGAGAGATAGAGGGCTTGTAGAGAGAGATGGAGATTGTGAGATTATGAGGGAGGAAGAGAAATCTGGAACGTATATATAGAGTTTGTTGCCGTCGTAAATTCGATGGTAATATAAGAAATCTAAACCCTAAACCCTAAATTACAATATACAAATCCGTCGTGTATTAACGAAGTATATTTGTGCATCCAAGACTTCTCAAAGTAAACAACAAATTCAATAACGACGATTGAATCTAATATATGAAAAATTTCCTTATCTTACATAATAATGTATAGCGTTCCTTCTTATAAGTTTATTCGAAACATGGATGATGTATATAAAGGAATTGATTTTTCTGATACGGGTAATATTTTTATACAATGAGTAAAGAACTTATGTAAAACAAGCTAAACAATGAAAAACAAACCTATACAACATATTTCAACCCGAAACCCTAAACCCTAAACCCTAAAATTTAGGGTTTGGGAATTACGACGACATTATCACGAATCAGTCTTAAATCATCGTAATGTCGTCGTAAATCTTAAACCAGAAAATTTTAATTCCGGTTAAGGGTACGACGACATTACGACGATTTAAGACTGATTCGTCGTAATGTCGTCGTAATACTGATAATCCGGAG